>CAOLHI010004478.1:0-228357 GCA_948474755.1 Ctenosaura bakeri | reverse complement strand
CCCAGCAACGCCTAGGGCAGCCCACTCAAAGACCATTAACACCCCAACCTGTGGGTAATCTTCACCTTGGCCCCAGCCCTGCACCCGACTTGTGGCAGGCACAAAAAGTGTGTGTTGCGGGGGTGTGGGGTGGTGGGAGAGGTTGCTCTGGGCTGCTGTAGCTGTGGATTTCCTGCGCTGGCAGAAGGGGGTTAGACTATATGGCCGTTGGGTGTGCCTCTGACCTGCACAATGACACTCTGGTTCTCTGCTCCCCTCTCAGTTCCCACCACTGAGCCTGAGGATCCACGGGCTGGACTTCATCCCCGGGGAGCTGCCTGTGGAGAGCTTGGAGGCCATGGACGCAACGCTCGGCACCTTCCACCAGGTCCTCTCCAGCTTGCCCTGGGAAGCCCCGGTTGCCCAAATTGCCAACGACGTGGAGAACCTGCGGAGCCTCCTGCACCTCCTGGGTGCCCACCTGGGCTGCCCCATCCAGAGACCTCCCTCTGCCGATGCTCTGGGCAACCTGACAGAGCTGCTGGCCGTCTCCCCCTACACCACCTCTGTGGTGACTTTGGACCGGCTGCAGAAGTGCCTGCAGAGCATGGCCAAGTACCTGGACCATGTTCAGAACTGCTAGACATGGGCGCTGAGGCTACGGAGTGGGGCCTCTCCTGCTGGAGAATTGCTGAGCGGGCCTGTGGCATGCTGTGGAAGGAGCCACGGCCTCAGGTCATGCCTGCTGCTGTAGCAAAACCAGCCTCTGACCCACCTCACTCCTGGCAGTTCCAAAGCTGGAGCTGAAGGTCTTACAGAAGACTTTTTGCACCACTCTGGTGTTCCTGGAAGCTTTTTCCTGGGATGCACTTTACTTGATTTGGAGGAGGGGGCATTGTCTTGAGGATGGATGGAAGCGTTAACTCAGTGGGGGTGGATTTTTTGGGGTGGGGACAGTATGTCTTGGGAGAGCCTAGTGCAAGCTCAGAGAGAGACACTCCTGGTCACAAACAGGCACTCCTCCACTCCTGTGTGGGAGGAGAGACTTCGCATTTTCCAGAAGACTCTGCATGGAAAGCCAGCCTTACTCCACTGCACTCTTTTGTGCCATGCAGAGTGGACCCAACCAGAGACGAACCCTGCGGATGAAGCCGAGCAGGCCAGAGGCACCGGTGACTCTCTCCTGAACGCAAGACAATTAAGGATCTGCCAGAGCAACCTGTGGGGCAGGAAGGAGCAGCCGCAGGAGACAACGGCAGAGCTACGCATTGTGGAACTGCAAATCCTTGGATCCCTACCCAAGCAGCCTCCAGCTGGGGTGTGGGCAGAGGGCAGGGCTCCTGAGTCGGGGTGGGGCTGGGTGGGGTGCCACTTAGGGAAGTCCCCCTGGATAGAGCCTGCTGCAGAAACACAGCAGAACGCTTGAAAAGCAGGCACTGAAGTTTGCTTTCCACACCTCCAAAGAACTGTCGCAACCTTGTCCTTGCACTGCAATGGTCTTCCCCCTGTGCTGTTCTGAATGTTTGGTTGACAGGCTGAATAATCTCATATTATTTTTCTCTGACTACTCCTGCAGGCAGTCTACACCTTACAACCATTGCTGGTAATGGAGCCCCCCCAATCCCTTTTTTAAATGCTCCAGAGTCTTCCACTTTGTGCTCCAGAGACATAACTTTCTTGGCTCTGGGATCAGGACTGAACAGGCTGTGGTAGGACAGCAGAGAGTGTTCCAGGGAGGCTGGGATGGTTTGAAATAGAGAGACCTCACTTCCCACGGTGGGAACATGTGTATGCACACTTCCATGCACACACCTGCACGTGTGCCTGGAATCCTGTGGGTTGGGCCTCATAGAGTAGATCCACTGAATCTGTGGTCAAGGGCTGAGTCACTCTGACTGATTAAATGGCTCTGTTCTGGTTGGGGCAAACCACAGCATCTCAGTTGTGGGTCTTTGGCCTCCTTTGCTCTACATCAGTGGTTCTCAACCTTCCTAATGCCCTGACCCTTTAATACAGTTTCTCATGTTGTGGTGACCCCCAACCATGATCATAGCGTCAGAAGCTCAACCTGAGAAGGGCTTGAAGGGAGGTCTTAGGCGACCCCTGTGAAAGGGTCGTGTGACCCCCCAAAGGGGTCCCGACCCCCAGGTTGAGAACCACTGCTCTACATAGTTAACAGTCCTTTAGTAACACTTTAATTGCCACGGCTCCATCCCCATCCCCATGGCACGACAAATGAGCCAGTGTGGGGCTGTGGTTTGAGTTCTGGACCAGGATTCTGGGAGCCCAGGATTCAAATCCCTGCTAAACCATGGGAATCCCTGGGTGGCCATGGGCAAGTCACTCTCTTAGCCTCACAGGGATTCCATAGTGAGAAATCCTGCCAAGAAAACCCCAGGAGAGGCAGCAGGGCCCGTGCATTTATGTTGGACTAGACTCTAGGAGAACTCTGGGAGTTCAAATTCTTTCTGCTCAGCCATGAAAACTGCCTGGGTGACTTTGGGCAATTCACACTTTCTCAGCCTCAAAGGAAAGCCAGAGAGAATCTCTTCTGATTCTGAGAAAGTCCTCTGGAAGGGTTGCCATGCGCTGGAGTTGACTTGAAGGCACGAAACAACAGCCATGAGGCACTCAAAGTCTTTAGCAGAAAATGCCAAATAAGACACAAAATCCGTATCATGGGATTCCCTGGGCTGGAGTGATGGCAGCTGAAGTGGCACCAAAATGCTGAATTCATGTAATGTCCAAGAGAACATTTTCCTCTTCTGCATTCTGGTCAGATGGGTTTTGGGAACATTACACCGTGGGAGCATTCACATGTTCTGTGCAACACACACACAGTTGGTTCAGGGGGACTGAGGACTTGTGCCCTGATGCAGTCCTTCTCTCGTGGCAGTCAGTTCTCACCACAGTAAGAAGCAGAGTTTGCCCGTTTCTACACATGTATGTACTCACTCTATCCAGTTGCAGCTGCATACCGGATCTGCACCCTGGATTTAACACCAATTTTGTACCTGGGTGCAAATCTGGATTGAATGCAAGTATTGTGGTCTTTTGCTTTAGTGATGCAATGTTGCCACTGAACACGCAGGTTGAAAAACACAATTACTGCATAAGCCTGCCTGCAGAGACAGATAGGATCTCACCTAGGTGAATCCCACTCAGGGTCACATGTGAAGGCCCCTCCCAAAACTCCAACCTGCTTAATCTCCAGAAACTAAATGGGGAGGGGAGAGCACTCTGCATGCATCTCTTTTGGAAAAACATCTGGACTGTGCTCTGTCAGCCTTTCAGGTGCACAGGACAGGGCCAAAATAGAGCCCCCCACCCCAGCTGCCTCTGAAGCCCAGTGGGTCAACATTTCTCCTGGCTGAGCTGGGCAGCAGGGAGCTTGGAGTAGCCCCCCTTTGGTGCAGCCTACCTGGGCAGTACCTCCTTGGACCACCCTTCTGACTCAGCTGGGAATTTGAGTCTATTTGGGCTCTTGAAACCTTTGGGGGAGCAAGCAGCCTTTGACTACCCCCCGCCCCAGCTGGTCAGGTTTCAATTCCCAGAAGCCTCAGGCAGTAGTGCCAATGGACACCAGGGATTCTGGGACATGCAATCTAAAGTATCTGGTGGACCAAAGGCTGGAGAGGGGGATCCCACCACCCTCCCTGCATTTGAAGTGACTCCAGGCCAGTGGGCCCCAGGCTTTGGCCCTCCAGTGTTGCTGGACTTCAACTCCCAGCAGCCCCAGCCATCACAGCCAGTGGCCCTCGGACGCGACGAGAGTTGGAAGTCTGCCAGGGAAAGGGCAAGATGTGAATCTGCTGCTCTGCCCCCCCAGCTGCCTTTCCAGGACCTAAGCCTGGGGTCCTCTTCTGAGGGCCACAGTGGGGGGCCAGGATGGCCCCCTTGCAGCCTTCCTTCCATGTTGGTCGAGGGGCAGCCTGGGGAGGGGGCATCCGTGGGGCACCAGCCAGGCTCCCTTGTGATGAGGTGACAGTGTGTGGGGAGTGCGTGGAAGGCAGAGCAAGTGCTTCTCTGTCCCAACTCAGGGCCTCCACTGCTCTATTTATTTTTGTGAGTTTGTTTTTAAGGATGACTGGGCTGGGGGTGGGCAATTACCGTGTTTTCTTTTGTTTGTTCACTTTCTATACCTGAAAGAGTATTATTTATGTTTTATAAAGAAGTGATCTTTTCTGAACCTGCCTGTGGATTGTCTTTTTCCTGGGCTGGGTTTGGGGAATGAGTGGCGAGGGGAGGGCCGGCAGTTTGGGGGGGGGAGACCCCCGAAGGGGGGTGTTAAAGGGTTCATCTCCACTCCACTCCACCCTCAGAGTCAGAGCTGGGGGTGTAGCTACGGAGGGTAGTGGGTGCAAAACTAGGGAGTTGCCCTCCAAATAAAAATTGCACTCTCCCCCTGAAACTTCCCCTCAGCCCCCACAATTTCTAGCATTCTAGGCCATGAGACCCTGAAGACCCCTCACACCTTGAACCCCAACTCTGCGGGCTGCCCTCAGTTCCCCACAGCGTCTCTTTATCTGCCCCTTCTCTTGGGACACCTGGACTTTTTTTCTCAAAGCTTGACTCAAGTCTTCAGGGGCTGGGATTTTTATTTGGGAGGACAATGCCCTCATTCTTGGACACCTCACAAACCCAATCCCTCCCCACACAACCCACTGCCAACCCAGAAATCTTCCTTGCTAGACAGAGTCCCACATGAGGGGCATAGAGGGGTTTCTTTTGAGCCCCAGGGTGGCTCCGAAAAGCCACAGAGTCCTCCCTTCAGGGTCCCTCTTATGGGTGGGGATCACGGAAGTGACTCTCAATGTTGCACTGCAACGCCCAGCATCCTTTGCCATTGGCCCAAGGAAGCTGATGGGAGTTGCAACTCAGGAACTCTGGCAGGGGTGCTATTTGGCACCTCTCCCCCCGGATCTGGTTTGGGGAATCCTTTTCACTGTGCATTGCACTTCCACCCTTTCCACGCGAATTCAGCATTGCTCTCAGGGAGAGAAGAGCATGGGAGGCCTAGTGAGGCAGAAGGACAAACCAATGTGGCACTGGGCATACAACTTTGTCCAGTGAGCATTTTAGGGATAAATGGGGAATGTTAGTCCTGCACCCAAGGAAACAGAGTGGTAGGTTTCACTTCTCTCTCTCTGTCTATCCTGCCTTTCTCCTGGTCCTAGGACTCAAGGCAACTTACAAGAGTTAAAACATGTTCAGCTAAAAGTACACATCATACAAAATATAATTAGACCATCAATAGTGCGAGAAAAAGGCGTACATTCCAGGGTGTTAACCCCTTTAGGGAAAAATATGAAGACTGGGTCTGTGAGGAAACACCTTCCCTTGGCAGAGTTGAGCAGAAGTAACGTGCTTTAACCTTTTGTGCTTCTCTGGCTGAGAGTGACTTAAGTTAAAAAAAAATACAAGAAGGCAGAATCATCAAGCTACAAACTAAAGACCTTTACTAATTGCTGTTAGGCTGCACAAAAGTACCCGCATCCCGGCTAACTAATGAAAAGATCAGGCAAAAAGGAAGAGCTCCAGTGAGCTTAAAACTTGAACTCACTGCCTTGGTGAGAATTAAGTAAAGAGGAAGTAGGTAGAGAAGGGGGAGTTTTTATAAGGCTGCAGGCACTAGAAGTTTCCTGGGTCCCATGGTTGGGTTGCTTCTATCCACACAATATTTATGACCTTGCATTGCAATAGAAAAAAGAGCAAATGGAGAAACTTGAGTTATAGATCTCAGGATGAGTGCGGGTGTGCGGCAGGGCCAGTGGCATATCTAGGCTTGACGGTGCCCAGGGCAAGTGTAGAAGTGTTGCTCCAGGTGGTGCTGCTGCCACCGCTGCTCCCCCACCAGGCCTGGAAGGGGTAACAAGGGGTGGGAGCACTCCTGCTGCTGCCACTGCTGCCCCCACACTGGCCAGGAAGGACCCCGGCAGGGGACGGGGCAAGCCAGGCCCAAGCGGAAGAGTGGAGGGGTTGGCTTTTTTGCACCTCCTGGTATTGGTGCCCAGGGCACATGCCCCAGCTACCCCCCCCCCAGATACACCTCTGGGCAGGGTCTTATATATTCTGAAATCACCAATTGCCCAACATCAGAGGGGGGAGGAGGGAATGAAGGAAAAAAACCCTAGATTTGTCAACAGTTTGCCTTCTCAATCTCTTTTACCCAAATTAGTAATTCACATCCCTTCTCATAGTCTCTGGAAATGATCTCTTGAGAGAGTTTTGGTAAGGAAACTTATCAGCAATCATAACTTCAGTGTTGCAGTACTCTAACTGAACAAGCCCCCTTCGACACATTTCTTGCATTTTGTGTGAAAGGCAATGTCAAAATTCTTCCGGAGTGGCATTTGACTCTCAGTAATCTTGAGGTAGCCTTGATTATCCTGCAGCAAAGTGGTTGGCCTGGATCCTGTTATTCCAAAGTCCAGAAGTAAGTTATGCAGCCACTGTATTTCATCACACGCTCCCTTTGCTGAAAGACAGTCAGCACCAGTGGAAGAATCTGAGATTGCACATTGTTTCTTACTTGCCCAACTTTTTGGCTCCTCACCATAAAAAAACCAGGGCTTCTGCTAGTGGATTTCCCATCTGCTAAGTTCTCGGCCCAATCTGCATCTGTGTAGGCTATCAACCATGGCTGGACACAGGCTGGAAACATCAGTTTGTGTTCTTTGTAGGAACTTGAAATCTTGGAGGTTGTTCCAAGAGAGGTCCTTACATAGTTCACCACACAGGAAGACTGTTTTGACATTCAGATGTTGCATGTGCATTTTCTTGGAGGTGCAACAGCCAGGAGAGTTCTAATGGTTGTAGGTGCGTATTTGTGACTGCAACCTTTTGCCACAAGTCTTACTTCGTATTTTTTAATCTCTTCTTCTGCACCCTGCTTTGCAGTAACCACCCATCTACAGCTCTTTTTTGGGGGGCAGTTCTTGCACAGTCAATGTCTCATTTTGATATAAAGATTGCATCCCCTCAGTAGCAGCTTGCACCGGCTTCACAGAACCTGACAGCCCCTTGATATTCTGCCAGCCAGAAGTTTATAGAATCCTTTCCTCTGTAACCAGACAAGAGAATCTGTCAGGTGGCACATTGCAGCATCCTGGCCTTCACATCTGGATTTGGATCATAGCTCTGGCCTTTGCACACAATCTGGTTCCTTATCAGTTGGTGTGTCTGCAGCATCTGTAGACAGACCAACTGCCTTCATGGACCATTCTGGTAGATATGCTGGAACTGCCTGGAGTGCTAGTAGAGTGAAAGGCATCTGGAGGAGGAAAAGGCTTCCCATGATTCATTTGCTGGTGGGAGTCTCATTTCACTCTAAATAAACCTGGATAGACATCTTGGTTTGGATTTGGTTTGGGCTTTGATCTTTCACCAAGCTGCACTTGTTAATGTTATTGTATGTCCATTTGGATCTTGAACCCTGTAAGCATTTCTAGCCTAGCCAACAAAAATTCCTTCTTCACACCTGCAATCAAGATTATTTCTTTTCTGCTTGGGAATATAGGTATACGCTTTGCTTCCAAAAACCTTAAGATGAACCAGTTTAGGTTTAATTTCATTCAATAACTGAAATGGAGTCAGATATCTAGATTTCATCAGCAGTCAGTTATTTAAATATGTAGCAGTCAAAATGGCTTCAGATCAATAGCATTTAGGTGTTAGCGTCTAAAAGCATGGCGACTGCCATCCCTTTAAGAGTTCTGTTCATTCTCTCTACCATACCATTCTAATCTGGAGGGTAGGGCTGTGTACTTTTATGCTCAATGCCATGCGCCTTTAAAAATTCAGTAAACTCAGCATTGACCAGTTCTCTACTCTTGTCAATAGAGAGGCTCTTGAGTTTGTGGCCAAATTTATTAGAGACACGATTAAAGTCCTCTTGGAATTTTTGAAAAGCTTTGGCTTTTCTCTCGGAGAATGTGAGTATATGTGTATCTACAGATGTAATCAAGAATAGTCAGAAAATAAGAATTTCCACCTGCAGACTTTTGGATGAATATCCCGCAAAGATCAGCACACAGAAGATCTCATGCCTTGGCGGGTAATGCACGGCAGGGGGTTAGACTCAACGGCCCTTGTGGTCTCTTCCAACTCTATGATTCTATGGCCATTTCCGCACTGGACTGTTATAGTGCTATTATTCCACTTGCAACATCCTATGGAATCCTGGGGTTTGCAGTTTTGGGAGGGACCAGTCCATAGGATGTTGCAAGTGGAATAATAACGCTATAACAGTCCAGTGCGGAAATGGCCTATGATTCTATCTTTCAGTGACTGGCAAATGTGGAGTCCTAATTGCCTTTGCTTTTAAACATTATGTACACATTTTATTATTAGAGCACCCTTTGAAAGTAAACTCTCTTGAAAATTCATGACTGGCCAACTTCTTAATGTATTCTGCAGTGTGATCCTCCAATCTGAAATGCTACAAATTCAGACTTTCTTCATGATTGCATTGGTTGTACTGTTTGCAAATTAACTGACAATTTCCATCTCATAGCATTCGTTCCTTAAGACTCCTTTAAATAGTAAATCTTTGCCATGAAACCCAAAACAAGCCTCCTTCTTGAACAGCACACGGGTACCGCTTGCTGTGGCGGTACGTACACTGTACAGGGAAGCTCTTAAATCTGGCACGTAGAAAACATCACGAATTTGTAAAATCTTGGTTCTGTTCGTGCCAAGTCTCACTTGCAAAAGGACTGTGCCTTTGCCTTGTGCATTAACTTCTTTGCCATTTGCAAGACAAACAGGAAGTTTTACATCCATATTAAGGTGTATAAAGAACTCCCTGCGACTGAAGTAGTGACTAGTGGCTCCACTATCGATAATAATCACATTGGGGTTTTGATTCTCAGCAATTTGGAGCAATTTTTCTTTAAGCAGACCAACATTAATTTGAGATGAATCTTCGGAGTTAAAAGCTGTTCTCTTGCGGTTGCTTCTGCCAGCTGCCTTAGGACTTGGCCCCTGTCGGTGACTCCTAGCCTTTGAGGTGTGGAATTGCCTCCCTGTGGTTCTGGAGGAAGAGGAGTCTTTAATACGCAAATCCCTTTCAAGTAGATCAGGTAATTCCTCTCCTGTTCCTCTTGTTTGATGGTTATACTTCATGAGGTTTTGTCTCTCTTGATATTCTCTGATTTCAGAGATGGCTTCTTGCAAAGTCACATCTTCCTTCATTAGCAAAGCATCAATTATTGGAGTGTAATATTTTGGAAGACTAGCCACAAACAGTCCGAGTGCTACGGGTTCTGGCATAGATTCTCCAGGAAACTCAAGTTCAAACAGTGTGGTCATAAATGTGCTAATGTGTTCCTCCAAAAATCGAGGGCTGGACAATTTTGTTTTTGCAAGTCTCATGATAAGAGTGGTCTGACGGGTGCTACTTGAGGAATCAAATAATTCCTTTAGCTTATCCCATATTGCTTTTGCACTTTTCAAATCCTGGATGTGATAAACTATACCAGTGTCCACTGCCAGGCGAAGATAAATTGCCGCCTTCGCATTGTTCCTATCAAACTGTTTCTGGCGCTCGCCTGCTTCCGCAGGTCTCTGTTCCTCCACAACACTGAACAGGTCCATTACAGTGAGAAGCATCCTCATATTCCATGACCAGGACTTATAATTATTTCCCGTTAGCTTTTCAATGCCAAGAATTGGGTCAGAATCAGCTGTGGCCATTGTTGCTTAGTCTTCTATCGTTCAAGCAGCAAAATGGGCTCCCTCAGTGGATTTGGCAAAGCAGCAGTCTGGAGGCCTCAGAAAAAGCAGGTAGAGATTGAGACGGGGCTCCAGTAACCCAAAAATGTGAGGAAAAAAGAGTATGTCCCAGGGTGTTAACCTGTTGGAAAAAAAAAATATGAAGACTGGATCTGTTAAGAAATTGCCGTCTTCAGCAGAGTTTAGCAGAAGTAACGAGCTTCAGTCTTCAGTTCCTTCTGGCTGACACCAGCTGAAGAAAAAAGAAAATCAGGCAGCATCAAGTTACAAACTAAATAACTTTACTAGTTGTTTTTAGAATGTTCATACTCATAATGTTCCTACACCCTAAGCAATGAATAGATTAGGTATAAGGAAGAGCTACATTGAACTCTTAAGTTTAGCTCATCATCTTGTAGGGCTGAGAAGAAAAGAGGGAGTGCAGTGGACTCTCCGTATACGAGACCTTTGGATCGGCCAGTTCCAGCGACTGAAGAGCATTGCGCCCTATACCCAAAAGGGCAGCGACACGTGCTCGGATGCACCAAAGTGTCCATGTGCATGTTTAATAATTATTAGCCATTTAATAATACAAGATGCAAGCATGCAAAATTTTTCCAGTTTGTGGTTAGTCCTGGAACGGAACCTCTGCAAATACGGAAAATCCACTGTAGATGGAGAAGGGGGAGTTTTTATATGACCACTGATCCTAGAAGTTTCTCAGGCTGCATGTTTTAGTTGCGTAGATACGCAAAGTGCTTACGACTGTGCATTGCAATACATGGAAAAGCAAATAGAGAAATCTGAGCCAAGGGACTCAGGATGAGGACAGGCACGCAGGGGGCCCTGTAGTATCTAAAACCCTCACACTGCTCTAACAGCAGTGGAGGGGAGTGAGTGAGGTAGACCGCTTGGCTCCCCAACAAACAGAATTAAAAGAAATTAAAAGCATGTGCATTAAACAAGAAAAAACAACAGTCAATCCAGCACATTACTCAAGGCCCTTTCCTTCCGAGGGATCACTCCTCAAAGGCCCCTTGAAGCAAAAGTCTCCACCCGCCAGGGGGTCCCCGCCTCCAGCTTCTCTGGAAAGGGCATTACAGAGCCAGGGCAGCCACTGAGAAGGCCCCGTCCCTCATGTTCCCACGAGCTAGCACAGTGTGGCGGTTTGATCCTTGGATCATTACAGCTCTGGAAACCAGGGTTGAAATCTCCGCTCAGCCACGGAAACCCACTGGGTGACCTTAGGCCAGTCACACTGTCTCAGCCTCAAAGGAAGGCAAAGGCAAACCTTCTCTGCACAAATCTTGCCAAGAAAGCCCAGTGATAGGTTTACCTTCGAGTAGGCGAAAGGCACACGACACACACTCGTGTGTCTACCAGATGTCCTTGCGAGGGTGATGGGACAGAGAGAAGGGTCTCCCCGGTGGTCTTACCAGGATGGGTGGTGGCAAAGGGGTGGGCTAGAGCGTGCTTGTGGAGTCCCTTCAACTCTGCAATTCCACCCATGGGAAGACTTTTATCCTCTACACAGAGAACAGCAGATAGATTTTTCACAGTTGTAGAAGTTACACACATTCCGCCTCTTGCATCTACCAATACTTCCTATCAGGTCAAAGGAGAGCCTTCCAGATGTTTTTGGATTACAACTCCCGTCAGCCCTATGGCCAGCATGTAACTAATGCTGAGGCATGCTGGGAGCTACAGTCCAGCCAGGTTGTGACACAACGAAAGCTGGTAACTCATTAAAAGAATAGACTGTGACCAGTTCTACTTTCCACCTGCCTTTGCTTGCCTAGAACAAATACTGAATTTTGTCCCTGGGTCCCAGAGGGGTCAGAGTGCCCTTTGCAGAGCCCTCTGACCTTAGGAGGGGTGGGGGTGGGGGCAAGAGGCAGAGAAGACCCAGGGAGGGAGAGAGGGACAGGGGTGGGGGAAGTCCTCCAGGAACCATGGTTGGGGGTGGTTAGAGAGGCTGTTGGGGTCAGGGGGATGGAAGACTCCAGGGACGGTCTCACACTCAAGGAAAAGGCTGGGGGGCAAGCTAGGTTACATTGGCCCCACCTCAGGTGACCTCCTGGCTTCACCTGCGTTGCCCCCCACTCCCCGTGGGCTTTGGCTGCCGCTGATGGAAGCTCCACTCTAACACCCGGGGGGGGGACCTGATCCAGCCAGCCCCCCTCTCCTCCCACTACCTAGCAGCTGCTTTCCAAGGCCTCAGGCAGCGAGAGGGAGGGAGGGGGCAGGGGAGGCAACCCTTTCTTCTTCTTCTTCCTCTCCCAGCTTTTGCCTTGAGTTCCTGTGGAGACAGCGCCTGGAACCGTGCGTGCGTGCAATCAAGCGTGCAAAGGTGTGGGTGTTCCCTGCTCTCCTGGGGGAGGGGGAGGGGGTGGGGGACAAAAGAGGATCGGCAGCATCTGGGATGGAGCTCAGCTGGGGCAACTGAGGCCACGGCCTCGCTCTACCTGCCTTTGCTTGACCCAGGAACACCTGAAGCCTCTCCTCTTCCAAAAAATCTTCTCCTCCCTCCCTCCCTCCCTAAAAATGAAGGGGGAACTCCTGTGCAGCTAGACGAGCCAAGGAGCTGAGAGACGAGCGCAAGGGCACTCCTCCCAGGATCTAGGTTCTCGGTGTGTGCAAAATACCAAGGCAGGCATGGCCCCCTCCTGAAAATTCTCAACCCCCCAGTGCCCCCTCCATCAGGTTGGCAAGAGCGTGTGAGAATTTGGATTTCTGAGTCAGATTCTTTTTCGGAAAGGAAGAGAGAGGAGTCACTGTGCACTCTCTCTCACAGGCCCAGACGAGAGGGGGCACAGGGAAGGGAAGGAGGCCTTTCAGTGGGTTGGGAGGCCAGGTGGTGGCCAGAGGGGCACCCAAGCCATGCGCCTGGGAAAGCCCCCAGCAGCGCTGCCTCTGCTCACCCCAACCTGTCCCTGCCGGAAGAGTCTCCGTGCCTACCCCGTCCTGCTAGTGCTAGAGCCACTGCGAGGTCATCGTCGTCATCACTGCTGCTAACGAGGACCTGCCTTCCCTGTCACTCTGGCCCAGCGGCAGGAAGAGCCTTTGGGTGGACTTTATCCGGCCTGAGACCCTGCAGCCACACACTGTCCTGGGTGGGAGGCTGCTTAGAGAAGCATTAGGAGACCCCCTAATGCTGGAAGGCAGCTGACCCGGGCCGCTGACCTGGCCAGAGAGTGTGATTCACTCAGGCAGAGGCTCTTGGGTCAGAACAGCCTCTGTGGCTACTGCTGCCCCCAGCGCATTCCCCTCCCCCGCTCCAAACTGACCATTCCAGCCGGGGGAGGCCAAAGGCTACCTCCTGGGAAGGCATGGGGGGGGTCAGGTCTTGGGAAAAGGGCTTTCCAAGATCCCCAGGGATGTGCTGGAGGGAGGTTGGCTGGAAACACGGCCCCTCCCCAGGCTCTGAACCCCCTTGCTGAGGAAACAAGCAGAGCCCCTCATCTCTTGGTGCCCAGGGTGGGTGGGTGGGAGTCAATTTTGCCAGTGAGGCAAAGGCTGCTGGGGTCAGCCAGTGGGCCTTCTCCTCTCTACTGGGCAGGAGTGGGGGCGGGGGGGGGTCTGAACTGTCCCTCCACCATGGCGGCGGCCACTCGTTTTGCACGAATGTAAGAGAGCCAGCTGGGCACGTAGGAGCTTGAGCACAGGGTTACATCTCTGGAGACGAGGGTTGGAACCCCCCTGCGCAGCCACAGTGGGTGATCTTGGGCAAGTCACACTCTCTCCGCCTCAGAGGAAGGCAAAAGCAAATCCCCTCTGAACAAATCTTGCCCCCAAAACCACACGATACCTTGTTTCCACCCTAAGTGGGAAACACACAAGAACACCAAAACATTCATGGCAAGTATTCGTGTTTTCCCAGAAGAGATGACGAAGCCTTCCAAAGGGAGGGAGACCGTAGCCGTGGGAGACCTCAGCCACCCTGATCTGGGCTGGAAGTCTGACTCTGCCACGGACGGAGCCCCCCCCCACATTCCTCTCTGGCCTTGCCCCTCTCCCTCATCCAGAAGGGAGAGGAAGCAACCAGAGGGGCACAACATAATGCAACTGAACGCACAGTGAAAGGTCTCCACACACCCGTGGGCACGGGGCGCTGGGGGCAGAGCTGGGCTTCCACGAGTTGGCACCAAAGGCAGGCACTCGCCATTCCAAGTGTCCAATCGCCTCTCCTGGGGAACTTACACGCGCGTAAGGCAACACGAGAGCAGAGGAGGAAGCACGGAAATCTCAGAACCAGCCCCCCCCAATGCCGCCGGTTTATCATCTTTTCTCTGTTGGCTGTGGTGTGGAGTCACCCTTCCAAGCCCATGCACTCACCATGCATGGAGACTCCAGGCAGAAATGCCCGTGCCAAGCTCTGCCCAGGCTGTGGCAAGTCTGCTTGGCCCCGAGGCCTGTGGGAGGGCTGTGGCGAGTCAGCGGCAACCGAAGGCACAATGACCACAACAACAATGGACTGGACGCTCTCAGTACTTCGGACTCTGCAGAATCACAGAGTCCTAGAGAGCCAGAAGAGACCCCCAAGGGCCACTCAGCCCAGCCCCCTTCTGCTGCCAGGTGAGAAGACACCCGCAAAGCCCTCCGGCCTCCGTTCAAAAAAGTCCTCTAAAAATAAAAGAATGAGGAAAAAGAGCGCAAGAGAACCGTCCTCAGCTATGGAGACTCAGTGCTGGGTGACTTTGGGGCATCGCCCACTCTTAGCCCCAGAAGGGACCACCAGAGCTTCGCCAGAGGGTCCCCCGAAGAGGCAAAGGGCCTGAAAGCCAACAGCAACGGATTTGGAGGCCAGGCTCCCCCCTCCTGCCCCAGATCCCATTAAATCGGGTTCCAGATGGGGTGGAGGGGAGGGATCAGCCAGCCTCTCCCCCTCCCTCGGCCCCCTCCCCGCCCCTTCCTGCCGACTTGGCTGGGCTTGGGAAGAGGGGTGGGCTCGGGAGGCGCCCCGGGCCCCCACGGGAGGAGGAGGAGGGGGCTGTGTCTCCCTGGCTTGGCCGACCGCCAAGAGAGCCGCTCCCGCCCCCACCCCACCCCCGGCGTCCTCCCGTGACCCCCCTCCCCCCGCCCCCCTCTCTCCCGGCAGGAGGCCAGGCGGGGACTCGAGGGGGAGGCGGGAGAAAGGGGGGCTCCCCGCCCCTTCCCCTGCGGGCCTGAGGGGGACACGGCGAGGCGGCCCCCTCCCGATCCCTGCAGGGAGCCCCCCCAGGCAAGGCTCCCATTCCAACCAACCCCCCGGCACCCAAGCCTTGCTCGCGCGGGAAGCCTCAGAGGCCCCCTCCCCGCGGGACGAGCCCCCGGGTCCCTCGTGCGCCCCGCCCGGCCCCAGTCCCGCGTGGGGGGGGTGAGCGGGGCATTTCTCCGACCCCCGCGGGTGGGGAGGGGCAGGACCCCGAGGGGGGGCCAGCGAGAACTGCGGACTCTGCCGCCGCCGCCCTTCCGGAGGGACGGGGGGGCGCGGGGGTCCCGGGCGAGGGAGGCGCCCGGAGAGGCGAGCGAAGTGGGGGGCCCTCGGGGGGTCAGCCCGCGGGGAGAACAACGGGAAACGGCGAGCCCGGGTCCGCCTCCCCCCGGCGCAGCAGAGTGGAGCGGCTTCCACCCGCCTCCGCCCCCCTCCCTCGGCCGGGACCGGCTTCAGAAGCCCGAAACCCGGCGGCGGCCAAGGGGCAAGGCAAAGAGCTTCACCACGGCCGCTGCTCTGAGGACGCGCCTCCCCCGCGGGCCCCGGGAGCCCGGCTCAGCGACCCACCGACCCACCGACCGACCTCCGGGAAGGGCGGACGAGCCGGGGGGCGCCGGGCTTCCCCTCGCCTCCGGGAAGCCGCGGACGAAGGCGGGAGACCACCACGGGGGGGGGCCCACCCAGAAGTCCCGGGGCCCCGTGGCCTGGTCGCCTCGGCACACAAAGCCTGGGGGCCAGGCGTGGCAGCCCCCGGGGGGCCCAGAAGGAACCGGAGCCCAGGCGCTCCGCTTGCGCAGAGGCTGCCCGGGGGGG
Organism: Ctenosaura bakeri; assembly: GCA_948474755.1. Classification (NCBI taxonomy): domain Eukaryota; kingdom Metazoa; phylum Chordata; class Lepidosauria; order Squamata; family Iguanidae; genus Ctenosaura; species Ctenosaura bakeri. Next base: position 212,657 of record CAOLHI010004478.1, on the reverse strand, counting down.
AGGGGAGGGGAGGGGAGGGGAAGGGGAGAGCACGCCGGACTCCCAGGCAATCCCCTCGCCGGCCCGCCGGTCCGGCCCCGACCCCCTCCTCCCCGCGGCCGGCCCAGGAGGGTCCCCCGGGCTCTGCTCCAGAGGGGCGGGGTCGCGGGCGCGGGGGGGATCGGGGCCCCGGGGGAGTCGTCCGGCTTGGGGGCCGGAGAGGCCTCCCTCCCGTTTTCATGCCCTTGAGACCTGGAGGGAGGCGGCCGCGGGGGAGCTTCTCGGCCAAAGGGCCAAAGGCCAGGAGGGCGGCGGGCACCCGGGGGCGCCGGCAGAGCCCCCGCCCACCCCCTCCGCGGGGCGCCTCCCTCTCGCTGGGGGGTCGGGGAGCCGGGTCGGGGCCCCCCGCGGAAGGGCCGAAACGCAGGCGGTGGACGGAGCGCGCCGGAGGTGCCAGGAACGCGGGGGGACCCTCCTGCGACCCTCCGCCCTTCTCCCAGAGAACGAGGGGGCGCCCCGGCCCCACACAGCGCCTTCCCCCCCTCCCCCCTTCCGTCCCTTTTTTATCTTTTCCCCCTTAGACTGAACATTTGTTAATTTTAGTCTGGAAATGCAGGAGAAAAAGACAAAGACAAAGGGGAACAACCTGTGCATAAACGATATACACGTGTAACTAGAATTAAAACTGACGGGAGAACCTCCTAACACCACCCGTTACTAAAAAAGCTCCTCTCTTGCACCCCAACACGTGCTCCATATAGGAGCCGACACACAAAAGAACTCCGACCGCCCACCCTCTGCGGACTGCAATGGAAAAGAAAGTTCAGTGGATATCCTGCATCTTACACAGATCTCAGCTCAACGCACTGGAACTACTGATAATCATAACCACAGCTTATTGCATCATTAGATTCCTTACTGCTCCGAAAACCCACAAAGGGTTTCCAGTCTTGCAGGAATTCTTCAGCTGACCCATCTTTCAAAATCCTGGTCCGTTTTGCAACTTGGACAAGATCCGTGGCTTTATAATCACCCACCCTTCTGTCGCCCTTGGGAATGAGAGTTTTCCAGGGTGCCAGACCTATTGGGAAACTCTCGGGAAGCTAAAACTGTCAGGATTCAGCCTCCTTCTTAGCAGGGTAGCAGAAAAAGCATGTCCACCTACATTGATGTGTTGCTTTTCTGATCTCACACTGACTGAAGAAACAAAACAAATGCAGGCAGCTTCAGCTTACAAACTTAGAAAAGTTTACTAAGGGCTTCTATATTGACATAGGTATCGGGGAGCCTACATCCTAACTAGCTAAGGGATAGCTAGTTCGTTCTTAACTCACCATCTTCTGATGGAGACGCAAAGCAGGGTCGGAGAGGAGGGAGAGGAAGCGAAAAAATGGAGGAGAAGAGGGAGAGAAGAGGGGGGTCTCTTTCTTTTATAAGACCGATGACCCAGGCAACTGTCCTGAGTCACATGACCTAATCGCCTGAGCACCAAAGGTATTTATGATCATGCAATCAAAGGACAGAAAGGCAAATGGTGGAGCTCTGGCATGCAAGGGAGAAAGGAAGCCCTGTGCTAGCTGTGCCCACTTGCTCTAAGAACAAAGCGGGGGGGAGAGAATGCTGATCTTTTTCCAACAGTCGTCAGTCTGCTTAGCCTGATTCCAAGTTTGGGCAAACAACATTTTTGTGACGTGCATCGAACTCACCCAGCTCTTTTCTGGGCCAAAGATGACTACTCATGAGTCAGGTGCACGAAGGGAGGTCAGGGCTGACGGGGGGCCCCGTGGACCTGGAAGGGAGAGCCAGCACGGTGTCCTGGTTTGCATGGAGACCCGGGCCTGGATCCTCTGCTCAGCCCTGGAAAGCCTCTGGGTGACTTTGGGCAATCCCACTCTCTCAGCCTCAGAGGAAGGCAACGGTCAGTGGCCACCCTTCTTGGAAGAAATCTGGTCGAGGAAACCCTAAGATAAGGGTCCTCCTATTACTGGAGACAGAGTGAGGCAGTGGTTAGAGTGCGGGACCAGGACACTTTTGAATCGTATCAGAGGTCATTTCCGCACTAGCCTGTTATAGCACAATGATTCCACTTTCAACATCCTCTGGAATCCTGGGGTTGGAAGTGGACTCATCGCGCTATGACAGGCTAGTGCGGAAATGGCCAGAGACAAAATGGCAGCCAGTGGAAATGTTTTTAACCAGGGAGGGGCAGGGTCCCTCTAGCTGGACCCCGTTAGCTCTCTGGCTGCAGCTCTTTGGGCCAGCTGCAGGCTCCAAGTGCTCTTCAAAGGCAGCCCCAAGCCCAGTTAGCCCACAAGCTGCAAATGTGCAAAAGCCCTTCTCCTGGCCACTGCAGCAACCTGGGCCTCCAGGCTCAGACCTGAGTCCAGGACCACCCCCACACTGCAAACCCCATCCAGCACAGGCTGAATCCTCATTCCCCGGTCTGCCTTCTGACTAACCAGGGGCACCTCTGTCTTGTCCAGATTCAGTTTCAATTTCTTCACCCTCATCCAGTCCATTACTGAAGAAAGAAGCTGGTTTAGGGCCAGCACAGCTACCTTGGAAAGGAGTAGCAGAGTGGGGTATCATCCCCATATTGATGGCATGGCACCCCAAATCTCTGGGCAACCTCTTCCACCAGTTCCACGTATAGGTTAAATAGGATGGGGGACAAAACAGAGCCCTGTGGAACCTCAGAGGTCAGTGGCCGGCGCATCAAACAGGACTCCCCCAGTGCCATCTTCTGGGTGGTTCACCCCTCTAGGAAGCAATGGGGCAAGTCCCCTCCTAGCGAGGCAGCACAGAAGGACACCATGGGTCATATCATCAACAGCTGCTGAGAGGACCAGCAGAACCAAAAGGGACATATGCTTCCAGGCCAGTTTCCCAGGTAACTTGTCAACCAAGGCAACCAAAGCCGTCTCTGCCCCACAGCTAGCTCCGAAACCAGATTGAAATGGGCCTAGAGAACCTGTTTCATCCAGAAATTTCCTCCTGGAGCTAAGAGGTTCTCTTTGGATTGCATCTCACTTGCTTCTGAGACACATTGGGCATAACTGCATCACCAACCCTTCCAAAGACTGAAATCACAATCTCCCCATTTTCACCCTTTCTCAGAAAATGTCCTAGTGGTTAATGCCGTTAGATAGTGGAAGAGACTCCCCCTGGATCCTCCGTGGTTAGAGGTCTTTAAGCTGAGGTTGGCTCATGTTCATCTGTCAGGGGTGCATGAGCTGTGGGTTGCCTACACTGACCCCGGGGCTGGGGGTTGGACTATATGGCCTCTGGGGCCCCTTTCAACCCGACGAGTGCTTTGATGCACTGGCCTGGGGGGAGCAGGAGTGAGGGAAAGGGAAAGTGCTTCATCCACTTCTTTGTGCTCCCTCAGCTGGAGGAGCAGGGCCCAGGGAGCAAGGACTCCACACAGAGCAAAGCTCAGCAGCAGAACCTGTGTGTGTGTATATACACACCTTCCAGTTGCCTTGTGGACTTAGAGCAACCCCATGAATTCTGTGGGGTTTCCTAAGAGAAGAAATCCTCAGAGGTGGTTTGCCAGTTCCTTCCGTGCCCTGGCAGGCTGGTGTCCAAGCCCAGGCAAGCAAGCAGGCAGGCAGGCGGGCAAGCAAGCAAGCAAGAAACCAAGCAAGCAGGCAGGCGGGAGCTGCTTCCCCTGTGAGGAAGGCAGCGTGGCTTGCAGGCCTAGGGGGGAGCGAGCTGACATCACTCGGGCTGCTGGTGGGTTGCCGTTGCAGCCGCAGCCACCTGGGGTCATGGGAGGATAGGTGGCGTGCACGCGCAAGCCCCCAGCAGCCTGGCCCAGCCCGGCCCCTTGGCCCCTCCTGGGAAGGGCTGGCAAGCGGCCAGGCAGGGGAGGGGGAGAGGCAAACTGAGGTTCCGCCGGGAGGGGAGAAGGGGGCGCTAACGCCCCTCCCTCTCCTCAGTTGCCTTCCCTGGGGAGATCACCTGGCCTGGGTGGGAGCCAGGAGGGCTGCGCCAAAAAGAGGGGCGGGGGTCTCTGGGGGGAGGCGCCAAGTTCCTTGCCTTGGGTGACCTCTCTCCCAGGTGGGGTGGGCAGGGGGGAGCTCCAGATCGTTTGTAGTTCCCTCTTCCCCAAGCCTCTCAGTTGGAGACGGGAGGGCCCTCCTGTTCCCCACCCAGGTTTTTGTACACCTGGGCACCCTGGTGTTCAACTCCTGGGTATACGAGGGATGCTTTCCTAGGCCCTACAAAAGTGCCTGATAGGGAGCTACCTTGCCCTGACATGCAGGGGTGGGCACCCACCTGCCCACCCACCCCGGGGAGCTCCTGGGAAAGGACTTCCCAGCTCTGGTGCTGAGCTTAGGGACCCCTCATGGCAGTGGGGTCCAGCATGTGCCTCCCTCATTGTGGGCCTTTAAACAGAGCTCCGGGAGGCACATCTCAAGGGTGTTTTAAGGGTGGACTCTGGCAGGACAGCCAGGCGGACTGGGTGGCCCTTGGGAGTCCCTCCTCCATTCTGCATTTCATTGTCCCTCCTCCACTCTGCATTTCATTGTGTCAGAAGAGGACTCGGAACTAGTTTACATGAACCAGTTGCAGGACAATTAAACTGTGTGTGTGTATGCTCGTGGCACAGTTCCAGGGACAGTCATCAAGTTGTGACCAGAACTTGGATGCATAACTTTTTTTGAAACTGCAGCTCCCTGCCAGCAAAACCACTGGCCCTGCTGACTGGGGATTTGGGGAGTTCTGGCAAAGCACTCGTGCTCAACACCCTCTCCTTGGGCCGGTTTCCCCACCCATCCCTGGCCAACTGGCCTGCCCCGGTCCTTCATTTCTCCCCCTCTCCAGCCACTCATCTCTCTGTCCATCCACTGCCGTGCTTGGTCCTACAGGCCACTCCCTGTGGCCCAGGTTCTCCCTCCCCGGTGCTTCCATGCATGGTCAAAGAGAGCCTCATGGCCACCACCCCAGCACAGAGGAAGAGGGAGGCAGGTTCCTGGATATCTGGCCAGCTGGTAGGCAGCATCAGAGGCAGTGTCTCCACCCCACCCAGCGATAGCAAATGATTGGCCCTGTGGGGAGATCCCTGGGCACACATCGCAGGAAGATTTTAAGGAGGCAAAGCAAAAGTTTTTGGCTGCTCCAGAGACCAGGACACTACAGAGCAATGGCTTCAAACTTCAGTGAAAGAGATTTTGAAGAGTTTCCTGACAGCACCGGCAGATGGACAGTGGCATCCGCTGCTGCCTCCGTGGAGTGTGGTGGAGCCTCCTCTTTCTTTAGAGGTTTTTAAACAGAGGCTGGATGGCCATCTGTCAAAGGGAGGGCTTGGACAGTGTCTTTTTGCACGGCAGAACAGGGTAGGACTGGGTGGCCACTGGGGCCTCTTCCAACTCTAAGTCTAGGATTCTTAACATTTAGATGGAGTCACTTTCCCTGAAGTTTCAAGCCATTACTCTGTGTTCAATCTCTGGAGCAGCAGAAAACAAGCATGCTCCATCCTCCATCTCCTTAGATCTTTAAGCTTAGCTATCATGTCCCTCTCAACCTTCTCTCCTCCAGGCTAAACACCCCCAGCTCCCTCAGCCACTCCTCAGAGGGCTTAATGGTTTCCAGGCCTTCAACCATATTGGTGACCCTCCTCTGGACACGTTCCAGCTTCCAGGTATTCCTCCCAAATCGTGGGATCCTGACCTTTGTCATTTTCTCACTGTTCCTCCTTGACCAAGATCCTGGGTTTGTTGTGACTGTCCACATACGCTTCTGCATGTGGAATTGTGTACTGATTATGCTGAATGGCAACACAGTGCAACTTGAAGTAAGGCAACAAGTGGGCAACCACGTGGGCATGTGCACCCATGAACCCTGTGCATACACACACACAGGTGCCACTACATGTCCAGTGCCATATTCGTGAACTGAATCCATCAGGTTTGGGATGTGCACAACAGAATCCACACTCAAATGTGCAGGCACACCGTCAGGTCCAAGGGGACCACACCAGCATTTCTGTGCCACAACCTTGAACAGAATATGGCCAAAAACATCCAGCTGCTTCCATGGGGGAGCTTACTCATGTGTAAGAGGCCAAGAGGATTCCAGCCTTTGCTTCTTATTGGAGAAACAGTTTCACTTGTAACCATTCTTTAAGAAGCTGTGTGTGCTGGGTCGTATGTGACAACTATGTTTCTTAAAAGCTGACATCCCCTTCCCTCCCCAACAGCCCCCATTGCTTTCCTGGTGTTTCTTTCATTGATTTTGGGGTCAGTGGTTTCTTTTGGGTTCCTTAGGAAGCCTCATCTGCGGAACTGCTGCCCCGCAGATCTGTGGCCCTGGTGGCAGGCAGGCAGGCAGTGGAGAGGAAGAGAGGGTGTGTGTGTGTTGTGTGTGTGCACACTCAAGACATGCACACACATCTTCAACTCTCAGTCTTAGGCAAGGAATCCTCTAAGCTGGTTTTGCCAACTGCTTCCTCTGAAACAGAGCCTACCACAGCACCTGGAATTCATCGGTGGCCTCCCATATAAGTAGCAACCAGAGCTGGCCCTGCTTAGCTTCCAAGATCAGGTGGGATCTGGTGCCTTTAAAGTCACCTGTTGACGTACAAAAAACCCATGGATTTCATAGGGTTTTCTTAGGCAAGGAGCTCTCAGAGGTGGTTTGGCCAGTTCCTGCCTCTGAAACACAGCCCACTACAGCAGCTGGTCCTCGTTGGCAGTCTTCCCCTCAAGTTCTAACTAGGATCAGGTGCCTTTGGAGCATATAGGCCTGAGTGAGGAGAGATGCAATCTCATCTGGGTTCTTTTCCACACCCAGGTGCCTCTGAGTGCCAGTGGGTTTGCTTTTGCTCTCTTCACCCTGCAAAGTGGCAGCGGCAGCTGTGAGTCAGGACACCGTCATCCCCTGCCAGTGAGCCTTGTCTTCTGGCTGGCTGCGCCTGGCCTCCTCCCGCTGCCAAGACCACATCCTCTGCTCCTGATTACGCAGCAGACGGGGAAAGGGACTGATTCAGAGTGGCCAGAAAGGAAATTAGTGCCCTCCCCTCCCCCCAGCCCTTGTAATTCAGGCCCCTTCATAGAAATTCGGCCAGATGGAGGAAGCTTGGAGGAGGAGAAGCTCTCCTGTCCCTGTCCCCATGGCCAAGGCCACACCAGCGTTGACTCAGGCCTCTACCATCCCCTCCTTCTGCTTCTGGGAGGTTTTGCAACTCCTGATCACAGAGGGAGCTTCCCTCCTGGATCTTCCTGGAGGGCGGCAGGGCACGGCACTGAGAGTGCCAAGGCTGAGCCAAGAGAAGTAACTGGTGCACAGAGGGTGGCCTGGCACACAGCCACTGCTGCCACAAGCAGCCAAACAGCCATCAATCAAGGAACGGGAAGGTGTCAAATTCTGCACGTGGCCTCTGGCACCAGAGAGAGAGAAGAGGCAGGTAATGAGTCCAAGGCCCTGATCCACAACATCCCCTCAACACATCCATGGCATCAATATGCCATTGTTTCAGCACACCAGTGATCTGATTTTGACAAAACCCCGAGTTCAGCTGACCTGGGAATCCTTAAGAGGGGCTCCCATCTCACATGAGGCACGGGGGTGGGGGTGGGATCTGCAGCACAAGAGGGGAGCTGGGTCCCTCTCAAGCCCCACCTGGGGGATCCCTCTCCCAAACTGACAGTTCAAGCAGGAAAACAGCCCCCGCCTCTCTAGAGCCACTCCTGGTCTTACTTTATCCCCTTTCTCAGAACAGTGTATTCCCTTCTCTTGTAGCGAGTGTTGTATGTTTGGGTATGTGGCTGGAACGCGTTTAGACATATGAGTGGGAGAAACTGCCAATGGGGAAAATAAGAAGCATTTTAAGAGCACTTCTCCTGTAATAACTTAAATGTGAAGGAGTTCAATTGAGGAGGAGGAGGAAAGGTTTTTTAAAAGCAAAGCTCTCTTTTGAGGAAATGGGTAATTCTGGAGCAATTTTGTACTCTTATGAGATTAGTGGCATCGAAAGATGGTTTGCCTACAAGATTTAATTCCACCGCATGCTTCTCCTCCTGCATTGATTTTTGGGTGGCAGTTCCTAGCACAATCAGCAGTGAAGTGTCTTGTGGAAACGAGTCAGGTGGACAGGAGCAGCCCTGGGGAAGAATTGCTTTCCTGTCCTCAATTGTTCTCAGGGGAAAGTGATTGATTCCAACCGACAGAAAGCAAACGGTGGGGCAGGCCTCGGTGTTAGGGATTCTTAAGTCCTTGTGAAGAAGCAGGAAAGGCCTTCTCAACCAGCCACTGCAAAAGGATGGCATGCTGCACTAATCCCAGGAGGTGAGTTGTCTCCCAAGTCCACGCTCACGAGAGGTACGCAGCTGCCAACGGCTTCCGCAGGGAGAGCCACAGCCAGGGTGCTCAGCATTGCCCAGGCTGCTTTTCTGGACAGACTGGGGCTGCTGTATATCCTCAGAGCCCTTTTCAGAGAGGAAGGACCTTCAGGGGAGGCTGGCCTTTGCTCTCCCCCAAGCGCAACTTCCCCAAGGTCGACTGGTGGGTTTCCACAGCCAAGCAAAGATTCAGACCCTGGTCTCTTGGAATCTTAGCCCAGCACTCCAATTGCCACACCAGACTGGCTCTCTTAGAACTACACTGGATGACAAACATGAGGTCCAGGCAAGATTCAACCCCCACCAGCTTACACCAGAGCAGGAAACTGGAAATAAGCCCCAATGATTTTCAGTGCAAAAACAGGGAAGTTGGGCTGGTGAATATTCTGGAGTGTGAACAAGCCAAGATCAAAAGTCAAGATACTGGCTTGTTGCAGCCAATTGCCATTTAAACTAGGCAGGATTCTCCAAATTCAGACACAAGGGGGTAACTCTGATTAGAAGTAAAAATGGCAATTTTCAGTCTCTTTCTCTTGGATTTGGAAGTTTACACAATTCCCAGAACCAGAGTGAGAATGGTTGGACAATTTGCCCAGAGGCGGTGGGGTCTCTTTCTCTGGACATCTTCAGAAAGAGGTTGGGGATGGTTTAGCTGGAGACGCTGCACTCACCAGGAGTTTGGGCTCGACGCCTTCTGGGTGAACTTTGCACCTCGGTCTGAAGTGAAGGCAGAGAAACTACAGCCTGCTGGAGTGAGGGGTGGGGTGGGGGTGAAAAAAAGACCGGGCCAGGCAGTCACTCTGCTGCACATACACCTTTTGGTTGCCGGGCCTCAGGACATGAAGCACTACAACCCACTTGGAGGGGTGCAGCCTTGCATCTAAGAGGAAGGGCCGGTCTTTGCAAACAGCTGGGGGCGGGATAGCGGGTTGCAGCGGGTTCACTCACAAGGGAAGGTAACACCAGCTGCTTAACAGAGACGCAGAAGCCTTCAAGGCTCTACCAAGCCCTACCCGAACCCTTCCGGTATTTGAGGAGAAATGAAGAGAGTACAGAGACCCCGCAAATGCACACCCTGACTACTTGTGCCTGGAAACTATGAAGCCCTATGAGGAGTGGCTCAGGGAGCTGGGGATGTTTAGCCCAAGAAGAGAAGATTAAAAGGCAACACGATAGTTGTGTTGCCTTTCAATATTTGAAAGGCTGTCACATGGAGGATGGAGCAAGCCTGTTTTCTGCTGCTCTAGAGGCTAGGGCATGGAGCAATGGCCTCAAACTTCAGGAAAAGAGGTTGCACCGGAACATTAGGAAGAACATTCTGAGGGTAAGAGCAGTTTGGCAGTGGAATCTGCTGCTGCCTCCATGGAGTGTGGTGGAGTCTCCTCCTTCTTTGGAGGTTTTTAAGCAGAGGCTGGAGGGCCATCTGTCCAAGGGAAGGCTTTGATGGTGTCTTCTTACATGGCAAGAAGGGGGTTGGACTAGGAGGCCCCTGGTGTCCCTTACAGCTCTACGATCCTGCCACTACCGCCGCCAGCCAGGATGCTGAACCCTGGGGCCCAGCAGCAGCAACGCCCCCCCCACTTTGGCCTTGCACGTCACCCACCCTTCCCCACAGCCAGGCCCACAACCCCCTGCAAGGTGGCTGCTCAGACTCCTAGCTATGCTGGTGGCATTTCAAGTTATTTCTGACTTACGATGACCCTGTCAAGACTTGTTCAGGGGATGTGTGCCTTTCCTTCCCCTAAGGCTGAGAGAACATGGCCTGCCCAGGGTCACCTAGTGGCTCAAACCACTACAGCACACTTGTACCCTTCCTCATTTCTATGGCTTCTGGGTCTCCTTTGCAACTGTAACATCTATGTAAATTCCATAGTAGAAGGACCACTGTAACGGGGAGAATCTAAAGCCACTTCCACACTAGGCTGTTATAGCGCTATGGTTCCACTTTCAACATCCTATGGAATCCTGGGGTTTGCAGTTTCAGGAGGGGCGGCCCCTCCCGAAACTGCAAACCCCAGGATTCCATAGGATGTTGAAAGTGGAATCATAGCGCTATAACAGCCTAGTGCAGAAATGGCCCTAGTCAAACCCATCACAGTTTTCTTAGCAATATTTGTTCAGAGGGCGTTTGCCTTCCTCTGAGGCTGAGAGAGCATGACCTGTCCAAGCTCACCCAGTGGGCTTCCATGGCCAGAGCAGGAATTCAAATCCAGGTCCGCCTCAGAGTCCTTAGTGCAGCATGCAAACCACTGCACCACTCTGCCCCCCAATTCCTCCCCTGGGCTTAAAATATATGAATTCAACCACCTCATTCCACTGCCCTGATCTGGAAAAAGACACTCTGGGAGTCATTTATTAAAAATGCTTTCAGCCATCCAAAGGACCAAACATGAGGAGTCTGTTCTGTCAAGTTTTCTACTTTGACCCCTTCCTCCTTCTGCTCAACACAGGGGCAGGGTGGGTGGGCAATGGGGAAGCCAGAGCAATCCCCCAAAAGGAACTCCTCTCCCCATCTCCCCCTGGCTGGAGGGCAGCTCATAAGCAAGGCAGCGGTGGCAGAACATGGAAGAGTTGTGCCCAAAAAGCCTCGGGGCTGGCCTCTTCCAACAAGCCAGCCAGCTGCTGCGGCAGGTGAGAGGGTAGACAGGCAAGAAAGAGACACATGGATACCTGGGGGAGAGAACGGGGCGTGCGTCCATCCTTCCTTCCTTCGGGCCAAGGAGGCTTTGCCTCACTGGGTCAGACTGGCTCCAGATCAGCCTCCGTTGGTGCAGCAGAGACCCCTTCCTGCTCTGGGCCCTCTGCTTCTCATGACAGCCCAAGGATCTGGAGCATGCAGCTTTCAAAGGACTGTGGGTCTGGATGTTGCGCACTTGGGCACACGGGCAGCCTTCAGGAAGCTGCTCTGTGACAGAGCCCAGCTGGCCGTTCCTTGTGCAGCTCCCCCAAAATCCTGCTGAGTTCAGTAGTCCAAGTGGCCAGAGAAGGAAGAAGGGCTTTTTGCCTTGTCTTGAGCCGGGCCCTCCTCCAGAGCAACTCAGCTCTCAAACCACTTGCCCCTCTTGGCTGGCAGCGTGCTCTGGCTGCCACCCAGAATCTTGCGCTTGTATTGCTCCACCAGCTGCTCAAAGTGGGTCTCGGCTTGGCTGCGTCCCGCCCGCCGCTTCTTCTTGGGCACCTGTGGGAGGACACGGCCACTTCAGCCCCTGTGCCCAGACAGAGTGGGCAAGGAGGCAGGGAAAGGGGGACAGGCCGGGGCTAGAGGGCCACCCCTGCCTTGCCTCTGCCAGCCCTCACGGGCCCCTCTGGCCAACTCACCTGCTTGGGCTCCTCCTGGAACTTCTGCTGCTGCTGCCTCTGTGGTCTTCCTGCGGCCACCAGCTTCTTTGCAGGAGGCACCTTCACCTTGCCCTTGTCACGCCTCCTGCGGGGAGAGGGGACACCCCGAGTCAGAAGGGGAACAACACCAACACCAAACCAAGGGCATTTACAAATGGTGGTTGGGCTTTCAATGCTGCCTAGTTCTCTTTTTAAGGTTTGTATGGTTTTTTCATGTGTTTTAACATTTTTAATGTGCAATGTTTCTAACTTCATAAATTAATTGTTTTTTAAGTCTTATAACTATACTTTTGAGTCCTGCTATCAGGAGAAAGGCAGGGTATAAATGAATAAAACAGTAACAACGGCAGCATTCTGCTCTCTGACAGCATCGGCTCCAAGACCCACCTTCCCTGCTAGAGCGGCCAGGGAGGCGTGTGCCCGGATAGGCTGCTCCTGCCCACGCATGTCTGTGCATGGGTGCTCCCGCTACAGTTTCTCTCATCCCCTGAGCAGGCAGCCTGCTTCTAACTGAGGGTGTTCTGCTCAGGGAGACCACACGCTTGGTGGGCCGGACACACTGCAGACCCCAGAAGCCTCCCCACCAATCACAGACTTTGTACTGCAAAGGAAGGTGGTTGTGAACTGCCACAGGAGCAGTAGGAGGAGAAAGCAGGTGGAGATGGAAGTGAAGATGTTAAATGGGAAAAGGATGGCGAGGCCAATTCCTGCAGCAAGGCAAGAACCAGTGCAGGAAATGGAGCAGGCAGGCAGACACAACTGCAGAGCACGGGATCTGAACCAAGGCACTCATGTAAATTGCATTAACTACTTTCTTACATAAAGTACAGTTCATCCAGGCCAACACAGACAGGTACCTGTGCCAAGATAAACTCCCCAGCCAAAAGGCGGCAATGCTTTAAAGTAAGCCTTGTTCAGAACTAGTTTTTTCTTGTGGGGGGCGGGGTTGGGGGGGCTTTCTCCAGATTGTGTTTGGGTTTCGTGCAACGAAGAAGAATGTACTAGGTGTTTTGGATGCATGTGAATACCAAGTGCCTTCCTTTCCGATTTGGAATTAGGATTTCTTTCTCTCTCTTGTGTCTTTCAGAGAGCACAGGCTGAGAAATGGAAGGAAATCATGAAGGTCACTGAAAGAAGGAGACAGGAGAGAAGAGAGGCCGGACAGCAGGCGTGGCCGGGGGTCCCTCCACCCTCAGCAAAGGAAAGGAGCAGAGAACATCCTGCTCGGTTCACATAGGCTGCTTTTTTTTAATGGTTATGCTTCTACATTGCTATAGTTAGGAGAGTCTGGCTAGCTTAAATATATTTTAATTTTCTGTACAATACCAAATTTTAGCTTTACCTGTTTTAATTTTTGTAAGCCAATTTGAGTCCCAGGCCTGGGGAAAAGGTGGAATATAAATAAAATCTTAATAATGTAACTAATGTATTTTGTTTTAAAGCCTTTTAGGTAAATGTTTTCACTGTCGTGCTTCTCCATGAAGCTTTAAAGAGACAGCTTACCCACAGGAGGGATCAAAAAGACATAAAGATATGACCAAATATTCCTATTTATACAAAACCAGCTGATCACAACTACAAGGTATTGAATCAGAGTTACGTCATATACAATATGATTCACAATGTACCTAAGTACTGTAACTATTTTCAACCCTTATCCAATCTTCCAATATTATTGACCACTACACAATGTGTACCGCATTGAGACCACAATGTTATACAAAAATCGATTAATGGTAATAGGCAATCAATGGAGAAAGTTGTACAAATTTTTTTCCCCATCTCTGTGTAGAGCTGGGAGGGGCTGCAGTGGCCAAGATACGTGGCAGATCTAACCAACCTAACCAACCAACTGAACCTAACTAACCAAGATATTTGGCAGATCTGCTCTCCTGGAATGAGCCAGCCAGGGCTCTGCGGTCATCCAGAAAGGCCCTCCGCTCAGTCTCACCGCAAACACAAGCACGGCTGGTGGGGACGTGAGCAAGGGCTTCCTGAGTGGCTGCCTCTAGACTCTGGAACCCCCTCCCCAGGGGGGGTCAGGATGGCCCCCTCCTTGTTGTCCTTCGGTCACCAAGGAAAACCCTTTTTATTCTGGCAGGCTTTTCAAACAGAAAGTGTTTAAAGAACAGGCTAGGGGGTGCTGTACTGTTTTAATTTTAATTGGGTTTTTTAAATATCGTTTTAAGTTGTTGTTTCAATTCTTTTAACAGTTTAATTTTATTTTAATTTGTACTATTTATATGTTTTAAAATTGCACTGCTTTAATGCGTGAGCCACTTTGAGGCCCAATTTTGGGAAAGCAGCAGGATACAAATAAAGATAAGGACAATGAAAATAGCTCTCTGCTAAAGCAGGAATCCACGTACCAAGAAACAAGACTAAAAGAAACCAAGCCAGGAGAGAGAGGGAGGGAGGTGCTGGGGGAGGCGGAGGCTCTGCCTTAGCTTAGAATGGGAGGGGGAGGCAGCAAGAGTGGCAGAGGCCTGGGATGCTCCCACCCACCCTCTCCCCAGCAGACCCTCCTCCTGCCCGGTTAAATCCCAGGAGAGGAAGTGCTCCTCCAAGGGACCCCTACCTGATCTTGGGCCCCCGGTGGGAGGGCAGGGACAGCACCTTCCGCCGCTTCTTTCCATCTGGCAACTCCACCTGCTCCACCTCTGCGTGCGTCTGGAATCCTGACCAGGGAACGGTGGCTCCTTTGGGGGAAGAAGCCTCTCCTGACGAGGGGTCCCGCGGCCTCTTAACAGCCAAATTCTTCTCTGCTGTGTTAATGGGGGTGTCCTTAGCTCCCTGAGCTGCCCCGGCCACTTCTTTTTTCTTTGGGGGCCTTTTCCGCCTCTTTGATCCCGGTGTTGTGTTTTTTGGGGGGTTTGGCTCACTGGCGCTGGCTGCAGGATCCCCAGCAGCTTGCTTCTGTCTCAGCTTTTGCTGCTCAAGAAAGAAGAGTCATGCCTGAGTGTAAGTGTCCAGGAAGGCGAGCTACGCTGGGCCCCAGAGGGCCGGACACCCCACCCCAGGCAAACCCACCTGCCCGGATCACAGCAAAAGACCCCTGGGGCTGCGGGCCCTTCAGTGCCAGCTGTGGGAGCTCAGAGGGGGCACAAATGCAGCCTGGGGTGCATCTTCTGGGTGAGAAGCTGTGCCATGGAGGAGTAGGCAACTGCCAAAGGCTAGGGTGCTCCACAGCCCCCCTTTGGGACTTGGAGCCCCTCCTGCAATTTGTCCTGGAGTTCTCATTCGGTTTATTTCAAAACTTTTCACAAAGGGCCATTGGAGGGAGGGACCGTTCTGCCACACTTTAAGGCCTGGATGAATTACTACAGGCCCAGGAGAGGCCCTTTTTGAATCAGAGTGCTGGCTTCCAGTTTACCAGCGTGATGTGCACCATCAAGGAATCTAAGATCTGCAGGTAAAGGACTACTGTTTGTTCCATGAAAGCACAGAGCCCTGCCAAGGCTGTCAGCCTTTCAAGATATGGCTCCAGATGTATGGAACTGTCTTCCTTTGGCCCTTCAGCTGGAGAAGGATCTCTCCTGAAGACCTTAATCTTTCCTTCTGCACTTTGCAGGGTGCCCTGTCCTAAAAGCTGTGAGGGAGGAGCGGCTGGTGCTGTTCAGCTTCCATGAGCATCCCCATGAGACCCCAAGGCGAGGGAGGCGAGGCCCTGTGGGGCACTCACCAGAAACCACCACATCCCTCCCTCCACGACTGGAGCTGGAAGAAACTTGCTAAAAAGGAGCCTCCCACAACCAGGGCTGCCAAGGAAGGAGAATCTTCTCACCCACACACCCAGAGACCAATTGCCCAATGGATTCCCAGTCCCTGGGCTCTGCAAGCAGGCACGCGCAAGAAGGGGGACCTGCCACTCCAACACCCTCGCTGCTTCCCTACCAGGCTGCGTTGGGCTCGCTGCTCCTTCAGCTTCAGCTTCCGGCGATCCTCCAGGGAGAACTCCACAATGGGCCGCTGAGGGGGTGGGGGAAGAAAGCACAAGGAGGGTCACTGAGCACTCCACCTCATCTCACAGAAATAGGCTGGGGTGGTTGCGTGTGTCAGGGCTCCAGCTGGATCCTCCTGACCCCCCAGCCAGCCTCCCCCTCCAGCCCTGGCCCAGCTGGAAAGACAACGCCCATCTCTCCACCTCTCCTTGGGAAGAGGAGACAGCGCCCACCCCAGGGAGTGGGGCTGGCCAGGACTTTCCCCGGCAAGCTGGCACCCCATGGATCTCCCAGGAGGGGAAAAAGTCTGTGAGGGGGGCAAAACTATTTCACAGAATCACAGAGCTGGAAAGGAAGGATAATTCATACACTTGGGTAAGCTGGAAAGTGCATGAGCAGTATCTCAGATGGAGAAATTAGGTATAACACTGACAGGAAAGCTGGAAGTCAATGTACATTTCTTTTCTTTTTTTCTGTTTTCTGTTAATGTGTTTCTTTCTATTTTTTTAGTTTCCTTTTTTTTGTCTATACAGTTGCCCCTCTACATAATGTTCTCTTTAGGACTCTCTAGGTCCTTTAATGTGATTCTGTGGTCAACTTTGCACAATCCTACGGTCCACTTCCACTAGAAGTTGACCACAGAATCAGACTGGAGGAGCTAGAGATTCCTAGAGAAGCATTCTCAGGTAAGAAAAATAGCATTCATGATTTTTAAAATCATTATTTTATTTTTATTCCTGTTTTTTCCACATTGTGTCCCTAACCCCCGCAAAAGGGGAGCCATCACTGAATACTACTTTTTTTTTTTACTGTATTGGAAAATATCTAATACATTTTTTAAAAAGGGGGGGGGAGAAAGGAACCCAAGGGCCATCTAGTACAATCCTGATGCTCATGCAGGGATCCCCTGTTGAAGCATTGCCAACAGACGGCCCATCAAACCTCTGTTTTAAGACCTCCAAAGAAAGGGAGTCCACCCCCACACCCAGCTCCAAGGCAGTGTATTCAAGTCAACAAGTTCTTCCTTGGTTTACATGGGATGTCTTTTCCTGCATCTGAATCTACCCGGTCAGGTCAGAAAACAAGGCTGCTCCATGGTTACATGACACCCATGTAAAGAAAAATGTTGACCAGCTGGAAGGTGTCCAGAGGAGGGCCACCAAAACGGTCAAAGGCCTGGAAACCATGAAGCCCATTGAGGGAGCTGGGATGTCTGCAGCTCCAGAGACTGGACAGGATGGAGCAATGGCTTCAAAATACAGGAGAGATTCCACATAAACATCAGAAAAAAAATCCTCACTGTAAGAGCAGTCTGACAATGGAATATGCTGAGGCCTTGGGAGTGTGGAGGAAGGTCCCTTGTTGGAAGCTTTTAAAAGAGAGGCTGGATTGCCCTCTGTCAAAGGGAGGGCTTTGATGGTGTTTTTCTGCATGGCTGAATGGGGTTGGACTGGGTGGCTCTGGGGGTCTCTTCCAGTTCTTCTAGAATTCTATGACCCCTTTGAGATCGGAAGCTGGCTGTCTCTGTCCTCCCTCCATCACTGACCCTGTGCTCCCTCCAGAGGGTTCCTTTCTCTCCTTGCCTTCCCAGCCTCGATGATGACCGCAGAGGCATTCAGTCAAAACCAGAATGTGCTCCCTGCCCCTCCCAAGCCTGGAGGATCCTCCACCTGAGAGACAGAGAGGAGGAACAGCAGCCGCTGCAGGGCCCAACCTCCCACCCGTCTGGGCTCCGTTGTCACCACCACCCACCCTCTGGCACGCCGCCTCTGCCTGAAAGGGACTGTGGGGAGACTCACCTTCTGCTCCCCAAAGAGCTGCGGGTTGTTGTTTGTGTGGCGCAGGGCTGCCAGTGCGTGCTCATGCTCCTGGAACTCCACGAAGGCATAGCCGAGAGACTGGCCCTGGCCCTTCCGGTCCCGCATCACTCGGCACTGCAGAGGGAGGGATGAAGGAAAAATCACATCAGGAGCTCACTGGAGGGCATGCTGGAGACACTGACCTCTGAGAGACTGAAGGCAGGGCCACAAGGCATCCGGGCCACGAGGCATCCAGGCCAGGTCTATGGGGCACATGCCAATCTGACCCTGCTCCCAAAACCCTGATGTTCATTTTGCCACAGCAGGCACAAGGAGGGCACGTTCCCACCCCTGCTGTTATTTCAAAGCAGGACAGGGGAGATGGAAGGTTAATTCCCCCCCACAACACACAGAGAATTGACTGTCCCCCCCCCGCTGGCAAGTTCTAGACAGAGGGAAAGGTGGACCCTGAACCCACCGAGAGGTTGCTTCCCTCTGCCACCAGGTCAGACCTCAACTCAGCCATAAAGACTGGGAACCCCGAACATCTCACTGCATGGAGGAAGAGAAGCTGCAGCCATGTTGCATGGCTAACAGAGACGGGCAGCATTTCTTATTCTGTCCTACCCTTCAGAGTTGCCCATTTACTCTGGTTCTCCAATTCTGCACAATTATCATTACCTCCCAAAGGGAATTCCAGCCAGGGGCTCTACTTCTTCACAGTCTGTGCAGCACCACCAAAGGGGAGATTGCCATGAATCACAGCCATTGCTCTGAGAAAAGGGGCATCTCTGGGCTTTGAGACTGCCACAGAGAAGAAACTGCCCATCAGTGGACAGTCAGATGGTGAGCAAAACTTCCACTGCCCAGTCTGGGCTGTGTCCTGGGAGAATGGCCACTTGGAGGTTTTGCTCAGCTTTTTCGTGCCAGCTTTCCTTAATGCTGACTCCCTGGCCTCTCGTCTACCTGAGCCTTCCCAGCCCAATCTGTCTCTTCTGTTTCTGCCATCCTGCTAGAATGATCCAGCTCGTTTCTGGGATACAAAAGCAGAACTGAAATAATCCCAGAACAGAGGGGAAAAAAGATAAAGTGGCTCACATGTGGCAAAGGCTGGTGGATTCTCGTGCAAAGAAGCCTCCGGGAGCGGGGAGTAGCAATGTCTGGAGAATCCCATTCCTTTCCTAGAGGGTGGGCTTCCTTCCTTGGATTTATCACCTGGGCTTCCAAACTTTAATCTGCTGCTCTGGCTGCAGCTGTAAGGCATCGCCCTCCTCCCTCCCCGCTATGGCCAGAGTTCAAGGGCCAGTTCAAGACTCACCTCCTTGAGCCGCACACCCTGGGCAATGCCCACTGCCTGCAGCATCAGTTTCCGGAGGCGGGCATCGTCAACGCTCTTGGGCAGGTTGTGGACGCAGAGCCTTGTCTGGGACACAAAGATGTTCTGGTCCTTCAGCTTCTGCCGCTTCAGCTCCTCAAACTGGAAGAGGGGAGATGGGGGTCTGTGTGGCAGTTTTTCCAGGGTCATAAAGAGAGCAGAACTGCCCGGTGTGTGAGGAGAGGGCTTAAAACCTGAGTGGCCTGGCCCACCGAGGAGCAGCCTGTGAACATTCCTTGCATCTAGCACATGGGCAGCTCTTAGAGGAGTCCTCACATGCTCAGCCCTTCCTCTTCCTTTTCAGTTTTTACTTAAAACTACAGCCAAGCAAGGAAAAAAAAAATCAACCACAGAGCAACACTGGAACATTTCACCATTTTAGAGGGCAACCAAAATGTTCAAGGGCCTGGAAACTATGCTCTTATGAGGAGTGGTTTAGGAAGCCGGTTATGTTTAGACTGGAAAAGAAAGGGGATATGAGAACCATGTTTAAATATTTTAAAGGGTGTCATAGGGAAGATGGAGCCAGCTTGTTTTCTGCTGTTCCAGAGACTAGGATATGGAGCAACGGTTTCAAACATCAGAAAAAGGAGATTTCACCTAAAGCCTAGGAAGAACTTCTTGACTATAAGAGCAGTCCGACACTTTAATAGGCTGCTGTCTCAGTGGAGTATGGTGGAGTATCTTACTTTGAAGGTTTTTAAACAGAGACTGGATGGCCACCTGCCAAAGGGAGTATTTTCGTTGTTCCTTCCTGCATGGCAGAATGGGATTGGACTGGATGGCCCTTGGGGTCTCTTCCAATGCTAGGATTCCCTGAGAGGAAGGGCACAGCTGTTCTTCTGTTCTACTGGGGGTGGGCTTTTCCATGGGGCATCTAGCCGGCTGCTCTGAGAAGAGAAGCTGGACTAAGAAGACCCTTCTGGGTGTGGTCCAGGCAGGCAAAGCACACACATAGAGAACTCCCTTTGCTGGCAAAAGCTGTCCCAAAACACACACACTGAATGCCTCCTGACTCACCCGTGCCCGCTTGGCCAAGTCAGCAGCGCTCAAGCCTTCTGCGGCTTTTGTGCCAGCACGGATCACTGCAGAGAGAAAGAAAGAAGCAGCATTAAATGGCACCCAAGTAGGTAAGATGAACGTTCTCTACAAAGCTGAAAGCATACTGGGGGTGGAGGTGTCAAAAATTTTCAAAAAACCCTGAGGGCCCTGGGAGGGACCTCAGATAGCCTTGGGAGGCCACACCTTCCCCACCCTGCTCTCCTGGAAGCTCACTTGCCACCTTCTGGACCCTCAAAGCTGCCCATCCTGAATTGCTTCAGTGCGTCAAACAGAGAAGACAATATGTGCTCCCAAATCTGCTAAAGCAAGAGGCAAGGTAAAGCAATATAATTAAACCTGGGGTAGCATATTTTCAAAGTCCTGGGGGTGAAAAAAGACTTTTTAAAAATTATTTCAGCCAGGAAGATGTGAGGCAGATGAGCCTTCCAAGGGCCTGCTAGACACAGAGAATATGCCAAAACTAAGCAGGCCCTGCTTTCCACCTCGGTTGGCCTTGTTTTCATTTCTGTTGGCCACCTGCTCAGAGAATTTTAGAACTGAATGGCAGAGCAGACTCCAGTAGAGTCTTGACTGCCCCCAAAGCCCTGGGCTCAGCTCTGGTTTGTCTCCCCACAGGGGAATCGCAGGCACAGGTTCTCCCCCAGCTCAACCCTTTGTCAGGGGAAGGTGCTGCCATGCAAAACCAAAGCAGACTAAAAAATCAAGAGAGCAGTGCTGAAGAGATCAGTACTGAAGTAAGCTTTTGGCAGAAGAGGCCTTCAGGCATCACACACCCCTTGTTGCAAGAACCTGACACTGAGGCACTGGGGAAAACCCCAGAAGCCTCTCTCACAGATCCTCCAGGCAGGAAGGCCACAAGCACCCTTTAAATACCTGAAGGGATGTCACATGGAAAATGGAGTCAGTTTTTTTCTGCTGTTCCCAAGAAGAGCACATGACCCAGTAAATTGAAATAAGAAAAGAGATTCTACCTAAACATTAGGAGGAATATCTTCATTCTAAGAGCTGTTTGAGAGTTAAACAAACTCCTCTGGAGGGTGTAAACTCTTCTTCTTTGGAGGTCTTGAAACAGCGGTTGGATGGGCATCCCTCAAGATCAGGAGTGCTTTTGTTGTGCCTTCCTGCCTGGCAGGGGGTTGGACTAGATGGCCCTTGAGGTACTCTCCAGCTCTTAAGATTCTATGAACACCTGGCTGTTGTGCCCAGAGAACCAAGCAGAGCTCACTGAGAGAACAAGCCTCCCCCTGTAGACCCTGGCCTTCTGCTAACCCTTTCACCACTGCTCATGCCAGCGCCAGCATCTTAATCCTGGGCACTGAGCTTCCCTCCCCATGCCAGACACACAGGCAGCAAGTTGAGACAGGGGGACCAAGGCAGGCACAACAGCTGCCACAGCAAGCCTGGGGCACACAGGACAGGTTGTGTGTGACCACCTCAGACAGAGGATAGAGGACAAAGGCTAATCTGTCCTACGGGGCCCATCCCACTTTCACCGTCTGCCCCACGGCCCCATTCTCAGAAGCCTTGTTCCAGCCCCAGCCCAGCTTCCTCCAGCACGATCCACTCACAGCCTTCCCGTGCCAGGTAGAGGTTCCGGGTGCCAGTGGGTTTCTTCACCTTCTTGCTTCGCAGCTGCTGAGCTTCCTCGCGGCTGACGGCAAGGTCCACTCGGAGACGGCGGCCCCCGAGATGCAGCCCCCCACCCTGCCAGGAAGGAAGGGAGAGCATGAGAGAGACAGTAGAGGGTAGGAGAGGAAGCATCCCCCCCACACACAGATACATGCATGGGGCACCCCAAGGAAGCAGGGGTGTGTGCATGTGTTCTCTGCTGGAACTGGCTGTAAGTCTGGCCTCCTTAAGACTTCATTTGGAAACTGACACCCACAACTGCCAAATTGGACTGGTGGCAAATGTAATCATAATAGGAGTGGCACTAATAATAACCACTGGGAAGTGGGTTCCAGTGCCACTGAGCCTAGGGGCAACCCCTGAGAAGACCTCTCACACTCCCCCACCAACTGTGCTTGCAAAGGTGACGAAGCTGAGAGGAGAGCCTCTCCTGAGGATCTCAGAGCAGCAAGTGGCCTATAGCGGAGAGGAGCATCACAGCGTCCTCTTAGCTGGTGGGGTCCAGCAGCCCCTCAGGCCCTGCAGCAGCTAATTCTACCCGGATTATCTCAGGCTGACATGGCAGAGTATGCAATAGAATAAAAGGTCCTCTGGAGGGCAGAGGGGAAAATGAAGACACATTCTATGGCAAGGCTACCAGAACATGTATCTGCTGGAAGTTTTAGAGAGGAAGGAGGCAAGCAAAGGAAAGTGACATACACAAGATACAAGAACAGCGCAAGCAAGTTGTTCACAAGACGACTCACTCCTGCAGCCTGGTCCCAGCTGCCTCTCTGCCCCTGAACTGCCAGGCAAACACCTAAACCAACTAGCAGGGCCCACAAAGCATGCAATGGTGTATCTCATACCTCTGGACATCTGGCTAACGTTTGGCTGTTGCCAACAAGAACTCTACAATTCCTCTGCCTGGTGCCAGGGGGCCATGTTCACACGCCTGCCCGTCCTCCCTCCACCCCCAACTCTTCCTCCTTCCTCTCATGGGGGTCTTCACCTCACTCTCATCCTGAGCCGTCTGGAGGCATTTCTGGGCAGCTTCTTGGGTCCGGAACTGGGCAAAGGCACAACCTGGGGAGAAAGAGGAGAAGAGAAAGAGACAGAGTCATCAAACAGAAGCAGCAACATTGCAAGGAATGTGTTTGGAAGAGAGAAGGCAGGCATCGTGCTTCCAGCCCCCAGGACCTTGGTGGCGGCGGCAGTGTGTGCTGGGATTATTTTGGGACGAAGCAAACAATTTATTCTTATTTTTAAAAAATAAAATACAAAATGAAAAACACTGCATGTGTTTTAAAGTACTCTAAACTGTTTTTACTTATCAGATTGTTTAATGCATTTTTGCTTTACTTCAATTACTCTTACTGCTACTGTTTAAATGGATTTTATTGTATGCCACCATGACATCCTTGGATATATGGTGAGGGCCAAATATTTTAGTTAAACAAATAATTACTTCAGATGAATTTTTAAATTTTGATTTTTAGATTTTAATTTTTTTTTCAATTTTACAAATTATTAAAAAAAAAAGAATGGTGCAGACAGAAAAACCAAGAGACTATGTCATGGCATCCCATATGCCCTGACTGAGAAAACATATGGATGCTCTGGCATGAAACCTGCAGTGGCTGTTTGGAAAGGGAATATATATATAGATGTAGCCACTTTCATCTTGGGCCCGGGAATTTCCCTGTGCTTTCTCTCTTGCTTGTTCTTTTGCAGTTGAAGGATGGGTTAAAGGACACTCAAGAGATAAAAAGTTTCTTTCCCATGAGAGACAATTTCTTCTGACAACAGCAGCTGGGAGCTCTGACAGGGTTCTGAGAATCTGCCTTCTCAGAGATGCCAGCCAGCGCTATGATTTGATAAACACTGAGGAAGTTATAGTGCAGTATTTTATTTTATGCCAAGAAAAGCTGTGACACAGCATGTTCGCATAGGACACCTGCTGTTAATCCTTTAAGTAAGCCATCCTATATGCCTGTCAACAAGGATGTTATAAATCGCATTCCACAGGCCATTAACAAGGTTCAGATGGGCTGATTGTTCTGTGCAGGATGCCAGCCTGTTTGACCCTCTTTATTGTGCAAAACACCTGTATGAGCAGTAAGTTTTCTCCAAGAAGGATTTTCTGCTTGGCAACTACACCTAGACCAGACATATCACTTTCTTGGTATCTGCAAACAGGGGCTGGAGAATGCTGCCCCTGACTGGCCACTGCTAGCAACACAGCACTCCTGGGGTTTCAGTTGCTGCCCTATGTACGGTATGTAGGGCAGAACATGCAGAGGCAAGCCACCCACCACCAAGCCTGGCCATTTCTGCACTAGCCTGTTGTAGCACTATTATTCCACTTCCAGGATCCTAGGGAATCCTGGGGTTTGCAGTTTAGGGAGGGGCCAGCCAGCAAACCCCAGGATCTTGAAAGTGTAGTAATAGTGCTACAACAGGTTAGTACAGAAATGGCGTCTCTTCCTCCTTCCAAGCCCATGAGGCAGGCCAGCACTATTTCCATTCAGTAAACAAGGAACCATCACTGTGAGTGCATGTGACCTAGATGTAGTCAAGCAATGCGGGCCTGAGCCCATGCCTCTCCAGCCTACTGTACTGCCCTTTTCTAAAATGAAGGCAGCCACCTGTCAAGAGACACTTTAGCTATGGACTCCTGCATTGGCTGAAGTGGGGTGAACCAGGGAGCCACTCGGGGTCCCTTCCCATTCAACCTATCTATCTATCTATTTCATTTATATACCATGTTCCTGCCAGATTGTGACCAAAGACAGCTTCCAGAAAAAGTCAAAGACCATGAGCAATGAATTTTTACAATTGAAATCCCCATATAAAACAATATAAAATCATTTTAAAACATAACAAAAGTTTAAAAAGATAAATAAAATACCAATAGCAAGCGAACACATTAAAAGCTTGCTTTAACAAAAATGTCTTTGCCTTCTGGTAAAAGGAGAGCAGGGAGGGGCTAGCCTGGCCTGCCACAAATGGCGTTCAAGGGTGGGAGCAGCCACCGAGAAGGCCCTGTCTTCCATCTCCTCACCAAGTAAACCTGGTATGGAAGCAGGACTGAGAAATCTGCATTCCCTGCAGAGCTTAAGACTCTGGCAGGTTCATATCCAGAGATGTCATCTTTCACATAGTCTGGACCTATGCTGTGCAGGGCTTTATGGGTCATGACCAGCACTCTGAACTGTGCCCTGAAATGAACTGGTAGCCAGTGAAGCTGTTTTAACAATGGAGTTACACGTTTCCTATGTGCCCTATAACTCTAGGCTTCCATGAAATGTCAAACTCGCTCACAGCACCCACTCCCCTGCTCCCCATCCCGACCGCTCAGCCCTGCTACCACCCACTTCACCTTTGGAGTGCTCCGTGTCAGGGTGCATCACAATCCGCACGTAGGTGAGGTCTCCAAACTGCTCCAGCAGTTCTCCCAACTCCTCCTCTTCTGTATCGAAGGAGAGGTTCCTGGGGAGGAGAAGCAAAGGAAGTGTGAATGGGAGGGAGGCAAACGTGGCCGGGAGAGATCTCCTTGCAGCCTGTGAACACAAAAGGAGCCCCTTTGGACTGGAAGACTGGGCTCTCACCCATCCCTGTGGGGCTCACCCCTGCAGCCAGAAGTATGGCTTACACCAAGCCAAGCCAGGCCAGGCTGGGGGGAATCAAAAGAGAAACATGAAGCCTGGGACACATGGTATGTTATGGAAAAGATGACTCTCTTTCTCGGTTTATTCATGAAAAACAAGAATTAAGCAACATCCCCGATTCAGGCTGGCCTTCTGGCAGGGTGTTTTTCTAAGTGGAACGCCTGACTGGTAATACAAGTTGCGTATCCCTTATCTGAAAATCTGAAATGCTCCAAAATCCCCAAATTTTGAAAAGCCAAACCCTGTCTTCTTCCTGTAGGGAACATGGGAGGAATACAGAGGTTCACTTTGGACCACATGTGCAGCCCGAAGCAAGCCTCTGTGATTCCCTCATGCTCCTTACAGGATAAAGGCAAGAGGAGAGGAACTGATGAAAAAGCAGACCCCATGTTGAAAGAACGATAGTATAATCTCATATACATATGCCAATATTCCAAAATTCAACTAAAAACTGAAATCCAAAACAGTTCTGCTCCCAAGCATTTCAGATAAGGAATACTCAGCCCATGCTTATGTTGAGGAAATGAAGTCCTATTAAACCATCCTTTGAAGACACTGAAGATACCTGTTAGAATTTTATACTGTCTTCCCTGTGTTTATACACAGATGCTGCCTAATGACACTGCTTGCGGGGGTGCTTTTCCCACTGTTGTTGTTGTTGGCGTGGTGGTGGTAGCAAATCAGTAACAGCTTACCCACCATGGCCGTACATTTAAGTGGAGGTGGGAGTGCACGCTCCCACGGG
This sequence comes from Ctenosaura bakeri, assembly GCA_948474755.1. Lineage (NCBI taxonomy): Eukaryota > Metazoa > Chordata > Lepidosauria > Squamata > Iguanidae > Ctenosaura > Ctenosaura bakeri. Next base: position 186,793 of record CAOLHI010004478.1, on the reverse strand, counting down.
GCAAGAGGCTACACCGATGACAGCGCTGCTGCTGGTGGGGGTCTCTGGAGCCAGACAGGCTTTTGATGAGGAGCCAGAAAATCTGTCTCTGCTTGACAGCAAAGCCTTTGACTGCACAGTTCACGAAAAGCTACGGACTGCCCTAAAAGAGACAGGTGTGCCACGCCACTTGGTTGTCCTGATGTGTGTCCTCTACTCAGGACAAGGGGCCATACTCAGGACAGAATACGGAGAAATGGAATGGTTTCCAGCTGGCAAGGGGGTCAGGCAAGGCTGCATTGCATCACCCCATCCATTTAATTTACCTGAAGAATGTATCATATGGAAAGCAGGGTGAGACCCGGAGAAAGGCGGTGTGAAAATGGAGGAGGGGAAGGAAAGTTAAGGAAGAAAGGGTGAAAGCAGGGATAACGCTGAACATTAAGAATAATGACCACTAATAATTTACTTAACTTTAGCTAGACAATGAAGATACTGAGACAGCGAAGGACTTCCTATACTCTGGCTCAGTCATTAAAGAAAACAGAAACTGTAGTCAAGAAATAAGAACAAAACTAAGATTTGGAAAGGCAGCCAAAAAGGAACTAGAGAAGATAATCAAATGTAAAAAATACATCACTGAGTATCACAATCAGGATCATCCACGCCATTGTATTTCCAGTTCCTGCATACAGTTGTGAAAGCAGGACAGCGAAGGAGGCTGACAGGGAGAAAATCAACTCCTTTGAAATGTGGTGCTGGAGAAGAGAGTTCCAGAGACACCCTGGACTGTTAAGAAGACAAACAAATGGGTCCTGAAGCAAACTGACCTTGAAATCTCAACCAGAAGCCAAGATGACTAAACTGAGGCTGCCGTACTTTGGCCATATCATCAGAAAAGACAATAATGCCTGGCGAGGTAGAAGGCAGGAGGGAGAGAAAAAGACTTATTTACAGGTGGGCAGGCTCAATCTGGGGAGCCATGGTGGCTGTGGCTGCCGCCCTGAGCCTGGAAGACCTGAGCAAGGCTGTTAAAAAGAGGGCTTCTCCTTCGCTTATTCACACCATTTACTGAACAACCTCTTAGAGGCCTCTCATGGGCAGGGCTGCTGTACGTTGAATCTGACAAGGCAGCAGATAAGACCAAAACCAGTAACATTTTAAAAACTGGAAAACAAAATTAAAAGGGCAGGGGAATGATTTAACTGCACTAGGAGTCCAGCAAGAAAGGAGAGATTCATGCATGAGGCAAGCAGAGAGAAAAAAGGGCATATTGGTGCACAAACCAGTCCCCTGCTCTGTTCCTGAGAGAGCAGCTCTTTGGATTTTTTCCTGGGACTGTGCTGAGCCCTCTTCCTGCACCTGGAGTCCCAAACCCACCTGATGAAGACCGTCCTCCCTTCACTGACATCGGAGGCGAGCTTCCTATGGCCCTTCTTCTGCTTTGAGGGGACCTCTGTGTCTGAAAAGGGAAGGAAGCAGGAGAGGAAGGGGGGGTTCGCTAGGAGTTCACAGATCTCGGCCCTGAAGGCAAGACGCTGCAATAAATACACCATATCCACAAAGGAGAAAAGCAGAGCTTTCTTGGGCAAGGAATTCTCAGAGCTGGTTCTGCCAGTTTCTTCCTCTGAAATACAGCTTCCTGCACCTGGCAGTCATGGATGGTTTCCCATCCAGCTGTTAACTAGTGCTGATCCTGCTTAGCCTCCAAGATCAGACAGGATCAGGTACCATTAAGGTATGTGTATGAATGTGTTCAAATCACCTGTCAACATATGGAGAACTCATGAATTTCAGAAGATTTTCTTAGGCAACGAATCCTCAAGAGGTGATTTTGCCAATTCCTTTTTCTGAAACAGAGCCTACAGCATTTGGTACTGGTTGACATTCTCTCATCCAAGTACTAACCAGGGCTGACACTGCTTAGCTTTCAACAGGTACTCTGAGTCTAAACGCCAAAGCTGCCCAACAAGAAACGAGGACCGCTTTCTGACTCAAAATATCAGGGCAGGAGAAATGCCCCAGAAGGGGCTCAGAAATTAATTTATTTCATCCTGGTGGAACAGTCCAGATTCACCCTGCCCCAAAGAAAGTCATTTTTTTTTTTTTTGGCAGGGTAAGTTCACTAAATGAAGTGACTTGAAAAAACCAAAACGGAGGTCTGTCATGGGCTATGAGGAATGGGGCCACAACTGCACCTCCAAGTCTAGAAGCAGTCTACCCCTGAACACTACTTGCAGCAGGACAAAAAACAGGAGCAATGCAGCTCTCCCTGCAGGCTTGGCCATTTTTCCACCTGGGAAACCACTTCCAGCAAAAAGATACCGCAAGGTTAAACAGAGTTTTGGCTCAAGGCAGTGTGGTTCTTCTGAACTTTGACTGTAATGGCTTTTAAAGTGTGCAACAGCAGCTCCACCCCACACCCTGGATACCTGCCCAGGAAAGACCAAGCCCACCTTCTCCTTCCTCCTCAGAGCCACCTTCGTCCTCTTCCTCCTCACTGTCTCCTGCGTCTTTGTCAGAACTCTCGGCCTCTGATTCCCCTGAGCTCTGTACCTTCTTGGACTCTTCTTCCTCTTCCTCCTCCTCCTCGGTCTCCACAGACGGGACTTGTTTCTCAAAGTACCTGCAAGCAGAGAGTGATCAGCAGCAAGAAAGCATCTCCCCATGCCTAAGGAGGCTCCTGCTTATGACCCCAGACACCCACTTGATTTTGGCAAAGGGAGGGAGGCCAGCCCAGCCTGGCAGCTGTGCATTTGCCCAGAGCATGCCTTGGCCCTTTCTTTTGTGACAGGAGAGTGACTTCTGCCACACTCTCCTACCAACCACACAGAGCCAGAAGCCAACCTGCTTCTTTCCTGATGCCCACTACACATGAATCAAGCAGCTTACCTTCCCCTCTTCACTGGCTCAGCAGGTGCTGTGCTTTCTTCCTCCTCCTCATCGTCTTCCTCCTCCTCCTCCCCTTCGCTACCACCAGCATCCTCCTGCGGGACTTTGGTGAGTTTCTTCTCTGGCACACCTGTCAGGAATCACAAGGAAACATGAGACTGGGATGCCTCCACCTGGCCTCCCTGCACTTCAGGGAAGCCCCTGTTCCTCCTCTCTTAGCCCCCCACCGTGGGCAGTGTGGCCCCTGGCAGTGACCAAGGCCAGTTTTCCAGGCTCAAGGAAAGCTGTGTGTAAAGATCCGAAACGGACCACACAAGGCAGCAACAGGGCACCTGAAGTGATAACCAAGCATGATTCTTTGTTCACAAAGTCTGAGCAAAGAAGGGGCAACAATTCCTGAACTCCAAGCTGGGCAGGGCAACCATCTTTTTGGAGTGGGTGTTGGGGAGGGGGCAGGCGCCTGCCATGCAGGAATACACAGTCAAAGCACCCCCAACGGATGGCCATCCAGAATCAGTTGAACTGCCTCCAAAAGAAGAGGAGACTCCACAGCAACAGATTCCACTATCCACTGGCTCTTACTGAGACTCCCAGATCCCTTTCACATGTCCTGTGGTCAAGCCAGGTGTCAACAGTCCCAAGGCCAGCCCTTTGAGTAGCACTAATGTAGGGGAAAAGGAACCTTTTAAGGTTCATAAATCAAGTCTGTTAGTAGATGGAACCCAGCAGTTTATTTAGGCAAGCACTGTCTGGCGTGCATGCTTAAGAGTTCACTGGCTACCAGGCCAGATTACATGGTATGAGAGCTTACACAGAATTCTTATAAAACTGATGACAGCAGTCGAACTACAAAAGGCTGTGAAAGTCATACAAGCTCACCCACACAACCTCCCAATCTCTTCTGTGTCTCTTACACCGGCATTCCAGCTGGCATCTCTTGCCAGTGAAACGCTTCAAGATGTTTAAAAGACACCTTGGCCCAGAATGCCTTGCACGGGGGTTTGATGTCCTGAAATCTCCAAGAGCTTACAATGTTTTCTATGGCCAATCAAAACTTTTCCTTCAGCATGACTTTACTTTATTTCATCCCCATGGTCACTTTCTAATCATTCCTCTTCAGCCAGTAGCTCTGCTGTCAAGATCAGGCCTCGTTATCCCCACCACCGCCATCTTTACCACTCAGAGTGCAAGGAGAGAACAGGGCCTCCTACACTGGGCCCTCTCAAAGACATCCAGTGGAAGAGGAGTCCTGTCCCAATCACACTTACCAGCAGGAGAGGCTGCGGCTTGCATCGCTTGGTACTTCTCCCGGGCCACTGCCCAGTCTACTGCCACCGGGCGCTCTGGGGAAAGGACAGGAAGCACTGAGGCCGGTTTGATACAAGGCCCATCTGCACCTGAGTCTCAGAGACATGCAAGCTGTAGGGTGGAGGTGTGGGGTGTATGGAGAAACAGGGGCCAGGAGACACTCAAAAAGTCTGAGTACCTGAGATTAGACTTTGTCACCCACCCCATCTTAGGAAATTTTCAAAGCCTTCATCTGAGATCTTAGGGTGGCAATGTAATTTTACAATAGAATCAGTTTAAGCAATTTGAAACTAAAAAAAAGTAATTTAAACATTCTAAAATCATACAAAACCATCTTTCAACTTGAAAACACTTTGCAACCATGTATCAATAGAGATTCGGATGAAACCATTAGGCCCCAATGGTTTCAATAGCTGCATTCCAGCACAGCAAAATGATACCCAAAAGGCAAGAATCTCAGGATGCTGGAGACAGGCCTAAAGTAGGCAGACAATCCTGGGTAGCACAGCACACTTTTGTCTGAAGCAGAACTCCTCAGCCAGGGGCTGGCAAGCCACTGCATCCTTAGGTCCATCTCCAAGCATCACCAACACGGAGAGAGCGGTTTTAACTCAGAACCATGAATGGCCAACTACTCACCCGTCATTTAAATAATAATCATAAAAAAATCCCTCTGGACTCACCCTTGATCTCCTTCATGTTCATTCCCTTCAGAGCTTTCCCAGCTTCCAGGATATTTTTGAACTGCACAAAGGCAAAGCCTCGCATCTTCCCATCTGAAAGAAAAAAAAAACACACTCTCAGAAGCTGCCTCCATCACGGACAGGGTTGTACAACCAAAAGGAGAAAGTTGTTTCCAAAGACTATAGTTGTTCTTGAAGAGACACTTATGACTGCACCAGAGCACCAGCTCCCCACCCAGCAGTCTCTGACCGGCCTTCCAGTCTGTAGAACAAATCTGACCACAAAACAAGTCAAGAGAGACACCAGGTTTGGGCCTGATCAGGAGTCCTCAATTAGGAGCTCTTATTCCCAGTTTTCGGAATGTGTAATTCCAACAGGAAATGCAGAGATCCATGAACATCTCAAGTAATTCATCAGCCCAGGTGTCTACCTCAAAACGCCTTGGGATTCTGTGTTCATTCTCTAGATCTATCATATAAAAAGAGGCACACTGGATCAGTCCAAAGGCCTATCCAGTCTAAGCTTCTGTTCCCATACTGGTTAACATGCTGATCTGATGAAAAGCACCCTGCAGAAGGACAGAAGTGCAACTGCACCCTTCATCTCGCACTCCCCAGCAACTGACACCCAGCAGTACTCTCCCTCTGGCAGCCATCTTGACCTAGAACACCGATGGCCTCATCACTGAGAGCCCCTTCCCCTGTCCTTGCTCTCATCAGCCATACCTGGTTTTCTGGGGAGGGTTACTTCCAGCACAGTGCCAAACGGAGAAAAGACACTCTTCAGGTCCTCTTCTGTGCACTAAGGATAGCAGAAAGAACACCAGTGGCAGAAGGTATGTTAACAGGATGGAATCAGAAAATATCATCCAGTGATCCAAGACTTTTTTTTCTTATTTTATTTTTTAACCAACAATCCAAGACTTTTGAGGGACCTTGGAGCAAACTGGCTAGGGTTCTGTTCTGTGAATTCATGGTGGTTCCCAATGGGGAATCTCAAAGCCCATCCTTTGCCAGCCTTGAACTGAGTGATCAACTGTAATCCCCATTATAACCAAAGCAAAACGAGACAACACACAAGGTGAAAAGAAAAAGGAACCTCAAAGAGGAACACCAGCAAAGACTTTCAGCATGTCTACCCACTGAAATGGCACTGCACCATCAACACACAGAGGGTGGGCAGCTCAGAAACAGAACCCCAGTTTTCCCTGCCCCAGGTACAAGAATGCAGGAGACTCCTCCTCTGCCCTTTCCTCATACCTTGAAACTCAGATTGCGAATTATTAGCCTGGCTTTCTTTGAGGCTCCTTTCTTCTTTGGCGGTTTCTGTACTTCCTGGGAGCCTTCAGAAGAATCTGAAACCAAAGAGCCACAAGAGCAAATGAAACCGGGCAGGGTAGGGACAAGAACATATGAAGAGCCAACTGAAGCAGCATTCCCAGGCAAGAGTCAGGCATGGAAGCAGGGAAGTCCCTGCTTCCAAGCCTGGAGCAAACTGCAGCTGGGGGCAAGCTTCCTGCTCTGTGAGCACTGTCAGGCAAAACTAATGCATGTAGGAACAAAGCGAGCAGCAGGAGTGGCTGGCTGTCATATTTGATCTGACCAAAGGCCCATGCAGTAAAGCCTTCTGTTCATGCAGAGGCCAACTAGCCATTCTACAGAAGAGCACTAGCAGGCATGAGTACAAATGCACCTCTCATCTTTCTTGTGGTACCTCAGGCATTTTTATCTCACATAAGCGATATAAAAGACCCACCCAGAAGGAAATCCCACCACATCAGTGGGCAGCTTGCTTCACCGCCACAGTACTTTTGACAATCAGAAGCAGCCTGTTTATGTGCTCACTGTCTCTCCAATCTATTTCCTAGCAGCTCAAACACACTGCTTCTTCAAGCTTGTCTCAGCAGAAGAAGAATAACTATTGTCTCTTTCTGAGACCCCACTAAATATAAATGCCAACCAGTCTTTAAGAAATCAGGAACATTCACAAGAAAGAGCAAAACATGGGGTCAAAATTATCCCTCTGGGCACTGAGAAACTACAGAGCAGAACATTCTGCACTGGAACAAACACCATTCCTACATATGAGTCCAGCAATGGCAACTCTTGGAAGCGCAAAAAATACGAAAGAGTAAATCTCTCCCCATCTCACAGGCACTTGCACTTACCTGCTTTCTTCTTCCCTTTCTGCCTTGGCTTTGGATTGGCAAGAGTCACACTTATCTTGCGATTCCCAAAGGTGGTGATCTCTAGGATGGCCCTCTGAGCATCCTCTGGGAAGGAGAAAGTGACAAACCCAAACCCACGACAGGTCTCGCTGCCTATTGGAGAGATTTTCAAGCATGAAGCAAAGATTAGCACCTCACCAAAAAAAAAAAAAGGAATCATCACAGGCAAAACGGGAAAAGCCACCCCCTCTACCTAATCTGTAACTGAAGAATAAACAACCTTTCTGTCACCTGCTTAGCCAGGATAGCCAGAATTGTAGTAAACATTTTAAGTGGTGGATTTATCACAGAGACCACTTGGAGGACATTCCACTGCAGCCTTGTATCATTTGCTTATAGCTATCTGAGCTTAACAGAAAACACTGAGCTTTACCTTCCCTAAAGCTGTTCATGATTATTTGAGATTAAACTAAAACTTCTCAGAAGGTCCTCCTATGCTCTGTTACTCGGTTTGCTGAACAGCAGCCAAAGGAATAGACCTTTCCTCTCTTTTGCTGCATGCCAGCAGGTAAACCAGGGCTTCTCTGAACCATGTCAGTGATTGCAAGCATGGAATTTGGAGGGAACGGAGTACCAGAAGCCCTACGCTTAAGAGCTCCAGAATGCGATCTTGTCTATACAGACACAACTACCGCTGTGGAAACCAACAGGCAGGACGCCAGCGGGAGAATCACCACTGTATACGGCATTGATATTTCACACATGATAAATGTGATGTGAATTTAAAACGCCATAGAATCACAGAGCTAGAAGAGACTAGCTGGATTCAAGCTGCAGGAAAGGAGATTCCACCTGAAGCTCAGGAAGAACTTCCTGAGGGTCAGGGCTGTCCGGCAGTGGAATCTGCTGCCTCCATGGAGTGCAGTGGAGGCTCCTTCCTTCTTTGGAGGTTTTTAAGCAGAGGCTGGACGGCCATCTGTCAAAGGGAATGCTTTGATGGGTGTTCCTGCATGGCATAAGGGGGTTGGACTGGATGGCCCCTGGGGTCTCTTCCAACTCTAGATTTCTATGATTCTATGAGACCATAAAGATGAACAGGAGTCCAGCTAACAGGCAAGGCCAACACACATTTTACTCTATAGCAGGGATTCTCACACTTGAGTCTTCCACATGTTTTTGATTCCAACTCCCATAATTTTTTTGTCTTAACACCCCAGCCGTGCTGACCGAGGCTTTGGGGAGCGGAGACACGCCCAGGGCAGACGCAGGACTATCTCTCTCCGGCGAAGGACGGCACTTGCCTCCTCCAGGCCCAACGAATCTCCTGGCAGGCCAAGGAATGTGGAAGACTCGGGAGCTCTCTGTGTGGAAGGCGCTGCTCTCTGGCCCTTTCCGCACGAGACTGTTATAGCGCTATGATTCCACTTTCAACACCCTACGAAATCCTGGGGCTTGCCGTTTAGGGAGGGGCCTGGCCAGCATTCCATAGGACTCATGGCGCTATAACAGTCTCGTGTGGAAATGGTCTCTGCCACCTCTCCCTCTCTCCCCGCCCCACGAAGTCTGCCCAGGGAGACTGGCGGTACCACCCGCCGTCCCTACACGCCGCAGACTAGTGACGCAGATGCGTGGGGGTAGGAAGGGACCCCCCTCCTTCGACGGGCACCCCCAACTCAACTGCGAGGGTGGGATGGGGGCCACTGCTCTACCCACTCCTCCGCCTCCTCCCCGCCCCTCCCCTCCCCTCCCCACAGCCCCCTCTCTTCCCCAAAAAGAGCCCCCTCGCCGCCCGCCCGCCTGCTCGCTCTCACCGGGCTGCGTGACGGCCACCGCTCTCCGGACCGGCCCCGCCCGCCCGAACTCGCGCTCCAGCTCCGGGGCTCGGGCGGAGGGGGCAGCCCCGCACCAGCACCGTCCTCCCGCCGCCCGGCTTCTTCTCCGCCGCCGCCATGGCAACCGCCGCCCCGCCGCCGACCGTTCGCTCCAAACACGCTACACAGATTTGGACGCCGCCATCTTGGGTCCTCCCTCCAAATGGGCACGGTCGGGAACACGGACAAGGCACTTCCGGTTCCTTCCGCGATAGAGTGGCAGGGAAGGCAGAGCGTCTGCCTGCCGCCCCCTTCCGGGGAGAAGTGGTCGGCGCGGCTGGAAAGGGAAACGGGAGAGTCGAGCCCGGCCGCCCATCGTCGGGGGAAGCCGGCTCTGGGCATGCGCACTCCTCTTCTCCAGAAGGCAGCAGCGCTGCCACTCTGTTTGCTGGAGGGGAGAGGAAGTGTTGCGCGGCTGCTGGCTCTGCACGTGGCCGGAGGGCCTGGAAGTGTGGGGAGGCCACGTGGCCGCACTCCTGCCACACGTGCTTCCCCGGAGGGCCAGGCCCACCACCCCCAGCCAGTGGTGGGAGTTGTAGTCCCGCGCATTTGGAGGGGCTGGGAGAGGCCTCCTTCCAGGGAAGAGAAATGGGGGGACAGAATTGCTGTGGGAGGGGCAAGGCAGCCACCCCCCAAAACTGCTTGGGCTTGTTGGAGAGAGTTGCAGAAATGCAGCTCTTGTTCTGCAGGATCTGTTGCAAGAGAGAAGGCGGCTGTTGCCCTGGCTCAGGTCACGGGGGGGGGGGGCTTCCCTCTACAGCAGCGGTTCTCAACCTTCCTGATGCTGCGACCCCTTAACACAGTTCCTCATGTTGTGGTGACCCCCAACCATTTTTGTGTGTGTGTGTGTTCTAGTTAGTGTCGTTGTGTTTATGCTAAGAGATTAGCATTTTAGTAATGCCCTTTAGTATTCTGCCTTAGTATTAGTGTGGTTGAGTTTAGCATAGTCTTACCTTTAGTTACACATAGCAATAGCAATAGCATTTATTTCTATACCGCTTATCAACTGAGGGTTATCTAAGCGGTTTACAATGTATTTTTTAGCTAATTGCCCCCAACAAGCTGGGTACTCATTTTACCGACCTGCGGAAGGATGGAAGGCTGAGTCAACCTTGGAGCCCGGCAGGATCGAACTCACAACCTTGTGGTTGCAGTACTAGCATTAAACCACTTATTTTTCTTTTTTTTCTCTCTCTCTCCTTTTCCTACTGTTGTGAATAGTTTGGGGTTTATAAGCTCCTTGTGGCAGATGCTCAGTCAACAGCAATCTAAACAGATGTAGGCTAAGCAAACCGCCACAATCACACTTCACAGAGGAGAGAGAGAGTTTGAAAAAAAAAACTTTTTTTAAGACTGCGATTCCCAGCCTCCCCATCAGTTATCCTGGGTGGCTGGCCATGCTGTTTGGAGACTTCTGACTGTAGTAGCAAACTCCCAATTAACGATCAGTCAATAACGCCTGGATCAGTGGTTCTCAACCTTCCTGATGCCGCGACTCCTTAATACAGTTCCTCATGTTGTGGTGACCCCCAACCATAAAATCATTTTCGTTATTATGTATTTATTTATTATTTAGTTAGTTAGTTAGTTATTTCCAACATCAAATAGATTGGAAACACTGCCCTAAATCACTGCTCTGGATAGACTTCTAATGCCTAAAAACTGGTAACCCTCCCCCCTTTTTTAAGCACAGGAAGCGTCCATCAATGCCAGAATGAAGGCAGTAATTCTAGTTCTGAATGTTGGGTTTCCACAGTTCAAAAAGCCAGTCACTCCCAAAGGCAAGGCCGAAACAGCCCACATTTTACACGAGGCGCAGGGAGGAAAGGACGGGGAGAGAGGAAAGAGGGCGGCGGCATGAGCAGACGCGTTTTGTTTCCCTCCCTCCCTTCCTGCCTCCCTTTAAAGGGAGTGCGGACGCTGAACATACAAAAAGTGAGGAATGCAAGACAGTCAGGGCGAAGAACACAACACGTGCATGTGGCAAGCGCCAAGGGTCCACGCACAACAAAAGCGAGAGGAGAAAGTCATCCTGGCTATTTCCGCACTAGACTGTTATAGCGCTATGATTCCACTTTCACCATCCTATGGAATCCTGGGGTTTGCAGTTTGAACCCCAGCGAAGGGGTCTCAGAAGCACTGCTCCCATTGGCTGAGAGGCCACCTTCTTTTAAAAGGGGGGCAGGATTGAGGAGCGGCGACCCCTGTGAAATGGTCATTTGACCCCCAAAGGGGTCCCGACCCCCAGGTTGAGAACCACTGCTCTACAGGGAGCAGCTCTTCCTGGCATCCCTCTTCTGCTCTCCCTTCACCAGGGACACCACCAGAGAAGGACAAGGCCGGGGTCAGGGGAGGCCATCCTGCCCCTCGAGCAAAGCTTTGGATGCACAAAACTGCCTCCTGGTGGGCCTTCTCCGCTCCTGCAAAGGATGGACCAGTTAGCCCATTTCCTCACTAGGCTGTCACCGTGCCATTTTCCCACTTGCAACCTCCTATGGAATCCTGGGGCTTGCAGTTTCAGGAGGGGCCTCAACACCTAACCCTCAAAGCTGCAAACCCCAGGATTCCAGAAGAGGTTGCAAGTGGGATCATAGCGCTGTAACAGTCTAGTGCGGAAATGGCACCAGTCTGGGACAGAAGGCTGCAGAGAACAGTTAAAAGAAACACAGCTGAAAAATAGACCAGATGCAAAATTTAAACATAAAACCACCAAACTATCCATGAAATTAAAGCAGATAAAAAACACATCTGTTGTTTTTGTGCGCCTTCAAGTCATTGGGTGACCCTCAGACAACCCTCTTACGGGGGTTTCTTGGCCAAATTTGTCTTTGCCTTCCTCTGAGGCTGAGAGAATGTGGCTTGCCCACGGTGATCCAGTGGGTTTCCCTGGGATTCAAACCCTGATCTCCTGGAATCCTAGTTCAGCACCAAAACTGCTGCACCATGCCGAGTCTCTTATCTATTGCAAAGAACAAATAACTAAAACAGAGACAGATGGTGTGGCACAATTCTGTGAGGCCCATTTCCTTTGAGCAGAACACTTTCTGAGGCCTCAGGAGGTTTGAAATGATTTAACGGAATAAGCATATTGAACCACTGAACAGTCAAAACAAGAGGGTTTAAAACCCAGTTAGAACAAGAGGAGGTTCTTCCCACACAGGGCCCTCCTTCAGCCCCCCAGGGAGCCACAAGGCCCTTTCCTTGTTCCTGGGCTGCTTCCAAAGAGCTCTATGGTCGCCCCCCACCCCCCTCACAGCAGCACCTATTCAGCAGGTGTGGCACCTGTTTCCTCCCCTTGGCCACTTATTTCTGGTAGGGCCCCTAATGCCAGGAGGCAGGCAGGCAAATCCCAGGGGTAATGGCTCCAGCTTCATTTTGCCTGTGTTTGTTCCACCAGCTCTGCAAAGCTCTGGGGACAGAGATGGTTTGTTAGCAGGGCAAACGGACGCAGCTGCAGCCAGCACAGCAGGGTGAGTGTGTTAGTATGTGAGTGTGTGTGTGCTTCAATTGCAGCTGGAGAAATGGCTGGTCCTGGAACTGCTGCAAACACAACACTTGACTCACCAACAAGGTTCACAAGCTGTGAGAAGGAGCAGTGAGGGATAGAATCCTAGAATCCTAGAGTTGGAAGAGACCCTGGGGGCCATCCAGTCCAGCCCCCTTCCGCCATGCAGGAACCCACATCAAAGCCCTCCCTTGGACAGATGGCCCTCCAGCCTCTGCTTAAAAACCTCCAAGGAAGGAGGAGACTCCACCACACTCCATTGAGGCAGCAGCAGATTCCACTGCCGGACAGCCCTGACCACCTGGAAGTTCTTCCTGAGATTTAAATGGAATCTCTTTTCCTGAAGCTTGAATCCATTGCTCCTTGTCCTGGTCTCTGGAGCAACAGAAAACAAGCCCTCTCCTTCATCTACATGGCATCCCTTCAAATATTTAAACATGGCTCTCCTGTCCCCTCTTAACCTTCTCTTCTGTGGACTAAACATCCCCAGCTCCTTAAGCTGCTCCTCATAGGGCTTCATGGCTTCCAAACACTTCACTCGGTTCACCCTGGCTTGAAAAGCTAAAAAAGAGGGCTTCAGGGAGATAGTCCTGTTATTCAGGGTATGTCTCGTGAGCCCAAGGAAGCAATGACGCCTCCAGGCTGAGAGGGTGTGCACATCCAGCTGTCAAGGGGTCCTCCTTGGTGGCTGCTCCCCACAGACTGTGGAACTCCCTCCCACTAGAGGCTGGGCTGCTGATTCCTCTCTGTTCTCTCTCTGCCAGCAAACGAAAGCCCTTTCTGTTCAGACAGTTTTTTTGGTTGTGACCTGCTGGTTGCTGCAGAAGAGTCTTTTACTTTTTCCTAGACGGTTGTTTTCAAAAACTGTTTTCTATGGCTTTAAACTGCTTCCTTGCTTGTTTAATCTGCACCCTGCTTTTGTCCAAACGGTTCTAAACTAGTGCTGTTTTCAATAGGTTGGCTTATTTATTAACATTTTTACTTATTTTCAGCTTTGTATCATGATCATCGGCTTTATTTATGTCCTGAACGCAGACACACACACTTTCCCCCAAAACTGGGGCTGAAGGAAGCTTGCAGTTTAAACAAGGACAAGGTAGCTAAAAAGAAAAGAAAAATCAACACTGAAACAGAATCCATCTATTCACAAGGCTGGAACAAAGTGCATTTTAAAAGGCTAGAAAGCAGTTTTCAAAAAACAGTTCAACCTTCTCTTTTAGCCAGTCTTGTGAGCCACTTTGGGTCTCCTGTTGGGAGAAAGGCAGGATGCGAATAAAATGGGCCTTTGTCTCCGTGTCCCACTGGAAGACCCCCAGGAGGAATTGCCTTCTGCCACCAACGCAGCATCCCAGCTCCCCCCAGGCAGCCCCCAAGGCCAGCACTGGAGGGGAGGCAGAAGCTGGCTGGCTGGTAGGCGCTTGGTGAGTGAGATGCTGGGCTGGGCATCCTCTCCCCCTCAACTGAGGAAGGTCTGAGCAGGAAGGACTTTTTGGCTACGAGCCCCTCAGGCCCCTTTTGACCTTCCCTCTGGCTGCATATCACTGCCTCGTTTTGCCTCTGCATCACTTCTGTTCCTTGACGGATGAATAAGAGCTCCCAGGTTCACAGCTGATGCTCAGAACAAGCCGGAATGGAGGTAGAGCTAGAAATGCAGCTTAATTTTCTGCCTCCTTCCCCTCCCCATTTCTCTGGCTGCATGCAGACTTTGAATCCACCACCGCTGCTGCTGCTGCCGCTCCTTTGGCACGTTTTCCCAGGGAGTCAGCAGCGTTCTTTGGCAGGGTGGGCCTGGGAACAAGAGACGCTCCAGCTCCCTGCCTGGGGGGCTGCTCTGGAGAAAGCACCGGGGGTTTGAAGGAGGTTTTTCTCCTTTTCCCTCTTTTTTTCCCTTTCCCCCTCCTTTCCCCATCTTTTCTGTGTCCTTCAGACGTCAGCACTGACTCTCCCATCTCCTGTTTCTGCTTTGTCCTCTTGCTGTCTTTGCATCCAGTTCTAGGCTGCCTTGTACAGCATGACTCCTGAACACTGGATTAAGTGTGTCCTTGAGGCTCATTGGCACACCGCTCTCAGGCATCATGAATGTAAGCCATTTCCACACTAGCCTGTTATGGGGCTGGCCGTCCCCTCCCTAAACCGCAAACCCCAGGATTCCATAGGAGGTTGAAAGTGGAATAATAGCGCTATAACAGGCTAGTGCGGAAATGGCCACAGACACACATGTAGGTAGCTCTTGCTGAATTTCTTTCTCTGGAATACTTTCAGTGGAAGAGGATTCCCAAAGGCCTTTTCCTCTCCCTCCCATAGTTGCTGCAGTGGCCTGGGGATCCTACCATCCTTCTTTCATCATTTAAGGCCCTTCTTGCCATCTTTCTTCAAGGCCGCTGCACCCCTTGTTCTCAGGCAGGGATTCCAGGGATTCAGGCAGGGAAAAAAGCAAACACAGCCTCTTGCATTCTGGACAGACAAAGCTGTATCCCTGTCCCTGCCCTGCAGTGCTATTTCTCCTCTTCTAGGGAGGATTTTTTTAAAAAAAATCGAGTGTTCTAAATAGGACTATTTCCAAAAATAAAAAAAAGATTAATGGAGTATTTTAAACAGCATTAAAGAGCCAGCATGTTGTGATGCTTTGAGTCTTGGACTAGGCCTACAGAAGACTAGGGTTCGAATCCCCATTAAGGCATGGAAACCCGCTGAGTGACATTGGGCAAGTCACACTCTCTCAGCCTCAGAGGGAGGCAAAGGCAGGCCTCGCTCGGAACAAATCTGGCCAAGAAAGCCTTGTGACGGGTTCACCTGAGGATTGCCATGGGTCGGAAACGTCTTGACGGCACAGAACAACAATTTTAAGCAACAATCGTACGTTGCTCACCCCTCTCTCTTTCAAACACACGTGCCACCTGTCTTCAGTCTATGAAACGATTGTGGCTATTCTCACGTCCCAGGACCGTCCGGCCCTTCATTCTTCCAAAATCTAAACCCACTACGATGACGTTTATCAGAACAACCACAAGATGTCTGAACGAAGCCTCCATAGAGAGGCTCCCCAGATCTCAGGGGCAACAAGTGATGGGGCTTGGAAGAGGACACGCTGTGCGGCGACCCCTCTCTGATTGCCAGAGGCTTGGACAGGACCCCGGCCACTGGTGGCCGTAGCACCGCGGAGGCTGTGAAACCAAGAAAGGAGGGCAAGACGACTCTGGTTTTATCTCCTTTCCTGCTGGGAGGGATAGGGGAGCTCTTCCACTGTTCACCATTAGTGCCAGGCGAGGGCAGCAGTGCTTTCTGGGCCAGTTGTTGCTAAGCAACGTCCCTGGGGTGTGTGTGTGTGTGCATGCGCACCTCCACCCCTGCCTATATGTGCACATGTGTATGGAAGCGTGGGTGTGGGTGCTGGACACACCATGGCACAGCGGACGTCCAGAACCTACAGTTCCCCCTCTGCAGTTCAGATAAATTCTGAACTGGTTAGCACAATTAATGATGTTTCCGTTTGGGCTCCGAAGGTGTGCTGCCTCCTGTCTCATCCGGAGCAGCCAGACGGATGGACGTCGACCCAAGGATGCTCGTCTGCACATGCAACAGCTCCCCCCACCATGTGCAACCCCCCTTCCATGACCGTGAACTGAATGCAGAAGTGGCACTTTGGGCAAAAACATCCAACTTACGCGTCTGTAAGATGAAAACAGGATTCCACCAAAACATCTTCCAGCTGCACCCTGAAACCCATGGGAAAACATGCCAACTCCCTCCCTCCCTCCCTCCTCCTCTTCCTCCCCCGTGATGCCCACCCTGCACTGTGGAGGTCCTGAGCCGAGGACCCAGCGACTCACAGGCAGCTTGAGGAAGCCCTGGAAGAGACCGGGTGACGGGGAAGAGACCGGAGGCTCTGGGATCAGTGGAATGTGACCATGATTCCCTTCCTGTCTCTTTTCCAAGCTGGCTGGACAAAAACACAGCCTCCAGCACTTCACAGATGGAAACCGGGACACTTGGAGCCAATCCACATCAGCGTGAGGTCAGGATGGCACAAGCTGTGAATGAGGAAGAACACACAAGCTCAGAGGGGCTGCAGAGCTGTGCTTTTGCCTGAGCCAGCAGGGAAGGGCAAGATTCTGCCCCCTCCTTTCCTGTGGAATTAAATGGTTTGTAACTTTCGTGCTCTGAACTCAGTTTGCAGCAATGGAAGTAAGCCAAAAAAAAAGGGGAAAGCAGGCAGAGGAGGGCAAAGCTGAGACATTTTTGAAGCAGCTGAAAAAGTGGGATGACACAAGATTAACCAGGAGGGTTCCTGCTGCACTGGGACCATTGCAAGACATATTTGGTAGGGGTATTAAGAGTGAGGTTGGTGTGCCCTATCTGCCCAAACCATGGCACCAGCACTGCTGCCTGAGCCTGGGAAACCCTGGGAAACCCTGCCCCTGCTGCAGACCCCCCCCCTGGAAACCCTGGGGCAGCAGAGGCAGCCAGGAGGGGCACTCTCAGCTGCCAGTCCAAAGGGAAGAACAGGCAGAGGGTCCCGCAAGGTCCCAAGTGTCGCTGCCTTTCCCAGGTCACTTGGGGAGCTCATTTTCTTTCCTCCTTTCCTCATTTTCTTTCCGCCCTTTCCTCCTCTGCCACCAGACCCAGGCAGAGCAGCTCCCTTGCCCTCTTCCTCCGCCTCCTCACCCTCACTCCTCATTGTTGCAGCAACGATGCCCAGTTTCCCCTTACAATCAGATGTTCCCTCAAAAGGATGATGTTTCGCCTCTCCCTGCAAAAACCTTAGAGAGCTGGGTGTGATCCTGCCCTCTGCTCTGTTTTGGTCAGACCCCACCTGGGATCCTGTGTCCAGCTCTGGGCCACACAGTTCAGGAAGGACAAGCTGGAATGTGGTCCAAAGGAGGGAGACCAAAGTGGCGAAGGGTCTGGAAACCATGAAGCCCTCTGAGGAGCGGCTTAGGTTGCTGCGTAGGTTTGGCCTGGCAAAAAGAAGGTGAAGAGGTGAGAGCCAAATCTAAATCATAAAATCATAGAATCCTAGAGTTGGAAGAGACCCCAGGGGCCATCGAGTCCAACCCTCTGCTATGCAGGAACACCCATCAAAGCATTCCCAACAGATGGCCACCCAGCCTCTGCCTAAAAACCTCCAAAGAAGGAGAAGGAGACTCCACCACACTCCACGGAGGCAGCAGCATATTCCACTGCCGGACTGCTCTGACCATCAGGAATTTCTTCCTGAGGCTCAGGTGGAATCTCCTTTCCTGCAGCTTGAATCCATTGCTCCTTGTCCTGGTCTCTGGAGCAGCAGAAAACAAGCCCTCTCCTTCCTCTACATGGCATCCCTCCAAATATTTAAACATGGCTCTCATGTCCCCTCTTAACCTTCTCTTCTGCAGACTAAACGGAGATCTGTTTGAAGGGATGTCATATGGAAGACGGAGTAAGCTTGTTTTCTGTTGTTCTAGGGAGTAGGACATGGAACAATGGCTTCACACTACAGGCAAAGAGATTCCACATTAGGAAGAGCTTCCTAGTAATCAGAGCATTTTGACAGAGGAATGTGCTGGCTGGGAGTGTGGTGGAGTCTCCTCCTTCTTTGGGTTTTTTTAAAGAGAGGCTGGGTGGCTATCTGTCCAAGGGAGAGCTGGGATTGTGTCTTCCTACCCGGCCCTGGGGGTCTCTTCTGACTATATGGTCCTGTGATTCTAGTCCCCCACCCGAGAAACCCTGCAAAGCTGGGTGTGATCCTGCCCTAGTTTGGTGTGTGTGTGTGTGTGTGTTGGGTGGAGGATGATTCCCTCTGGCATCCCTCCCAGATGGGTGCCCAGTGCTCTCCCCCTTCATCTCCCCACTGATCCCTCCTTCCACGCCTGAGCAACCGCCCCCTATTCAGCCTTGAGCCCCCATTGTCTGCCGCTTCCAGTGTGTCTGCCGAGCAGGAAGTCGGCTCAGGAGCCGGGATTTGCACACACGCCTGCCTGGGTGTTGGGGATATGGGGCTGGGGTGGGGAGCAGAGGGAGGCAGCTTTGTCTCCCTGTACAAAATGCAGGCCAGCCATGTGGGGGCAGTGAGCTTTCTGGGAAGACCCTGCCACTTCCAGAAGGAGACTGAGCCCTGGCAAAGGAAGCCAAAAAAAAAAAAAAAAAAAAGGGCCCGGTGGTGTTGAAGCAACAGCAACGCTCACCCCATCTTCCACCAGACAGCCTGGGAGAGGGAGAACTGGTAGGATCTCTTTATGTCCTGCCTTTTTCCCACCCTGGAGCCTGAGGGAGTGCCCATGGGGAGTCACAGGCACCCCCCTTCCATCCAGCAAGCACATTTGGGCGGGGAGATGGTAGCTGCAGTGGCTGAGCCCTGGCTTTGCCTGCAGAGGACCCCAGGTTCAGTCCTGGGGTCTGGAAATCGTAGAGCCAAGAGATCTCCCAAAGGCCATCCAGTCCAGCCCCCAATGCACCCATGCAGGAAACCCACAGCTAAAGCATCCTGGAGAGGCGGGTCATCCAGCCTCTGCTTGAAAATCTCCAACGGAGCCCAGCCCACCAAGTTCTCTGAGGAAGCCAATTCCTCTGTCAAAGGGACCTTGCTGTCAGGAGGCTCTGAGGGTCACGGAATCCTAAAAGAGCTGGAAGAGACCCCCAGGGCCACCCAGTCCAGCCCCCTACTGCCAGGCAGGAAGATACCCTCAAAGCCCTCCCTTTGACAGATGTGGCCAGCCAGGCTCTCTTTAAAACCCCCCCGAGAAGGAGGAGATCCACCACAGGGTAGCAGATTCCACTGCTGAACTCTCTTACCACCAGGACAGTGTTTAGGTGGAATCTATTTTCCTGCACACAGGAAGCCACAGCTCCATAGTGTCCTAGTCTCTGGAGCAGCAGCAGAAAACATGCTCGCCCCATCCTCCATAGGACATCCCTTCCCATATTTAAGCGTGGGTCTTCCTTGTTTTTAGTCAGAATCACTCTTCTTTTCATTTGAGCTTGTTGATCTGGGTCCTGCCTGGGGCACAGCAAGGAAAAAGGCTGCTCCACTTTCTCCATTATTTTCTTCCCGATAGCTGTATCCTGTCACCTGCCCATCTTCTCCATGCCAAACCTACCCAACTCCCTCACTCATTCCTCACGGAGCTTGGCTGTTTCCAGGCTTTTGGCCGTCTTGCTCACCCTCCTCTGGACACAGGATTCCAGGGCAAACAGGCTTCCCTCACGGAATCATAAAGTTGGAAGAGACCATGGGGGCCACTGTGTCCAACCCCCACCCTTCCTTTCTCTCCCCCCCCCCAGCTGAGCAACTCCCAAAGGCTCTTAAATGTGCCCGTCTGCCTCTCTCCGTCTCTCTGCCGCCTTCTTCTTATCTTGGGGAAGAGAAAAGCTCCCATCACAGACCTTGGAAAAGAAGCAGTATTTAATAAAAACAAGTATTATTATTCTTGTGTTATTGCTTTTACTAATTGTTGTAGTTGCTCTTATTAAGATCAGACAAATGACTGAAAATGCAGAATGCATTGCATTAAGATGCAATGCATTCTGAATTTACAGTCGTTTGTCTTATGTCCCAGCAAGCAGGCAAAATTAAGAATGACCTGCCCCCCAGTCTTGAACC
This sequence comes from Ctenosaura bakeri, assembly GCA_948474755.1. Lineage (NCBI taxonomy): Eukaryota > Metazoa > Chordata > Lepidosauria > Squamata > Iguanidae > Ctenosaura > Ctenosaura bakeri. Next base: position 166,808 of record CAOLHI010004478.1, on the reverse strand, counting down.
TGTGCTCCCTAGGGTGGTCCCAGGGTTCCCAGCCCTCACACGTGAGAGACTGAAGGAAAGGACCTGGGGAGGGAGGGGGTGGAAAGAGGAAAGCAAGGAGGCAGTGACTTCCAGCAGCCCTTTTGGCTATGGAGCCAGACCCTCTCTCTCTTATTTTTGGGGGAAAGGCAGATTGGCTACACTTCTGCAAAGGCAGGAGAGTGTTGAGGACAAAGGGTATCAGGGCTTGGGCCTTCTCTGGTCCTGGAGCAAGGGGGAGGAATCTTCGGGTGAGAGCACTACCTTGAAAACTGCATATATACACACACACACTCTCTCTCTCCCTCTTTTCAAGACAGTGCTTTGGAGCAGTGCCGTAGACAGTTTCCTGTGCAAGGCAGAGCTTGGAACTCACTTGAGCATGCTTGGGCCCTGGCTGCTTTAGAGCAGTTGTAGTGGACTGTCTGATGTTTAAAGCAGAGCTTGGGAAGCTTTCCTTAGTTGGACAACAACTCCCATGTGTTCTCAAAGCAGGGCGTGTTAAAGGGGTTAAAGACAGAGCTGCTCAACGCAGGGTGTGGAAAACTCAATTTCCAACCAGATATGTATTTTCCTATTTCTGTTAAATGTGGGGGCCAAGATCCTGTATCAGAGGCTGCAGTTTGTAACTTCACGATGTCGCAGAGCCCGTCCTTGAAAGGACACGCAGTCCTTCTAGTGAATTGTGACGGTGTGTATCGGGTAGTCCTGCACAGTGTCCTGTTGTGCAAGGGGAATTCCTGCTGTGTGAGGAGCCCCACAGTGTTCCAGTGCCCCTGGTGCAGTGGGACCCATGACACAATGGCCGCACCCTCTCACAATGGCTGTGTTGGTGCGATGGCTTTGCTGGCATTGCTCCGTCTCTGTGCCCCACCTGAGAATGCAGCTGTCAGGCAGCGATTGTAAGTCCTTTTGGAGTATGACTTTGGGGACTGGAGTTGGAATCCCCGCTCAGCCCTGTAAGCCCCCCCGGGTGATGTTGGACACAAGTCACACTCTCTCAGCCTCAGAGGAAGGCCACAGTGGCAAATCTCCTCTGAAGAAATCTGCCCAAGAAAACCCCACGACAGGATTGCCACAGGGTTGCCCAAAGTGGAATGGCTTGAAGGCAAGGACATCTGTACCTCACAGTATACCCATCAGGGCGCATGCTACAAATTCCACGCTCAGAACAACTGCAGCTGATGCTTCATGCATAATGTCATCCCCACGGGCTCATCTTTGGACTCCTGACCCAGGACCCCTAATCCCTTGCCTTCCCCTGGTGTTACCGGGGGGCTGGGGGACGGCACCTGCTCTTTCCATGTCCTGTGGGAAGGGCCCCGGGGCCACGCAGGGCAAGGGGAAATTTGCCCTGAGCCAGAAAGATGGAGAGAACTCCCTCCCCCCAGATCTTCTGGGTCCTGGCATTTGAAAGTACACTCCAGGACTGTGCCCAGGCCCAAATTTAGCTCCCCTCGGCAGCTTGCAGGAGCCACACTGAGCTCTCCCTCATGCCTTGGCGTCCCACCGGCAACTGCTGCCCCGTCCCAGCCCAGCAGGTGCTGCATGCTTGCGGTGGGTGACGCCAGCCAGGGGAGTGTGCCCTGGCATGCGTTTGTGGGCAATGCTGAGCAGGTGCCACCCTGTGCCACTCAGAGCCCACCTGTCACCTCAAGCACTGGCGTTGCCAACCGCAGTCCAAATGCTGCCATCCGTCATGGCTGGAATTTGCCGTGGCAGCAGACATTTGCCATGGTCTGCCTCCTCAGTGCATACTGTGCAAGGTGGCACCTGAATTCTTGGGCAGGGCCAGTCATGGGGCATTGGCTCCACCCGAGAGCTGTTCTGAGGACTGGCCCCCGGGGGAGAGGGCCAAGGGAGAAGGGGGTCCAGGGGGCCTCTCTCCATTTCCACATTTTGGTTCCACTGGCAGTGGCCACATCCATGCTGAGCCCTCTCCAGGGTCTTTGGGGGAGGGTGATATTTGACTGTTCCCCTCTCCCTTCCCCCAACAGATATCTATGGGGTCTTTCCTGTTGCTATGGCCCCCAACTGGGGGGCTTCCCTCCCCCTGCAGGTTTTCTCTGTGCCCTCCCTGGGCCTGCGGAGAGGACTCTCATAGTACCAGTTTTTTTGAACTGCATTTTATTATTTTTAAGGCATGGCCTTCCAAGTTCTCATCTTCTTCTGCCCTCTTAAGTCTCCTTTTTGATTAATTATTGAGCCAAAGCAGAGGAAAACCACTTTGATAATTTCATCACTTAATTTTGATTTATTAAAACTGCCATGAGTTCCAATTTTGGGGGACAGTCAGGATATAAACATAGCTAATAACAACCACACGAATCAGGATGATGTCATGGTCTGAATGTTGGACTAGGCCTGTGGGGAAGGAGGGCCTGATCCCGCTTGGCCACAGAAACCCCGCCGGTTAACCTTGGGCAAGTCACACCCTCTCAGCCCCAGAGGAAGGCAAGGGCAAACCCCTTCTGAAGAAATCTGGCCAAGAAAACACCATGATAGAGAGTGTGATGAAGTGGTTTGAGTGTTGGACGGGATTGCAGGAGACCAGGGTTCAAATCCCTGCTGTGCCATGGAAACCCACTGGGTCACCTTGGGCAGGTCACTCTCTCTCAGCCTCAGAAAAAGGCTATGATGGGAAACTTCCTCTAAAAGAAATCTTGCCAAGAAGATATGATGACAGCATTGCCTCAGGGTTGCCAAAATGACCTGAAGGCAAACAGCTACAAACAACAACAGCAAAAAAGCCAGTTGTGCAAGACGTTGCACTCTAGGCAACTGCACCAACAATGGTGTCGCTTGCACGCGTGGTTCCAGTGCACCTGTTGCATGGCTCTCACCCCAAGAAGGCCTGACCTTCCACTCGGCCACACAGCCTGCCGGCAGCAGAGAAAGTTGGCTGGAGAACCCGAGAGGCCTTCGGGTGCCACTGGAGCAGACTGGGGCAATAGCTAGTGGGGGGAGGAGTCATGGGGGAATCTGTCTGTCCCCCAACAGCCCCCTCTTTGTGGCTGGCTGGCTGACTGGCTGGCTGGGGTCCCAGGAAGCCTCCCAAGCCGGACGGGGAGGCAGCAGCCCCTCTCCCTCAGCCAGCCACTGGAGCCCGGGGCCAGACTGCCCCTGAAACGGGGGGCCCTCCAATGCTTCTTGGTCTCCGGTTCCCACACACCCCTGATAGTGTGGGATGGCTGATGGTGAGGGATGCTGGGAGTTGTAGTCCAGGAGCATCTGGAGGGCTGCAGAAGAAGCTCCCCTGAGATAAAGGGGTCAGCCGGCAGGGCCCAGGCCACGTTGGGGGGCAGGAGTTCCCTCCCCGAGTCCCTTGGGCAAAGGAAGGCTTGGGCTCCCAAGTCAGGAACGGGGAGGGGGCACTGGGGGAGAAGGGAGCGGGCCCAGCCCGTGGCCCCTGCTTGCTGGCTGGCAGTCGGGACTCGTTCCAGGGAGGACACCTCCCGGATCGCTTTGCGCAGGTAATGTATAGTCTGCCCGCCCGCCCGTCCCTTCCTTCGGACGCCACGCAATGTCTGGGGCCCGAGGTTCGAATTGGGGGTAAAACCACACCGCCCCTCCCTCCTTCCCGCCCGAAGCCAGCGCGCTCCCGCACCGCCCTCTCGTCCGGCCGAGTAAGACGCACAAGGCGCACTCTGCAGCGGCAAGAAAGGAGCACTCTGCACATGCTCCGCGGCACTCTCGCCGTGGCTCCGAAGAAGGCCTAGCCGGGTGGCTCAGCATAAGCCCCCCACCCCCACCCCACCACCGGCGGCGACCACCCCCGGACTGCTGCCGTGCCCGAGCCCGGCAGGTGCGCGCAGGAGGAGGCGGCGGCGGGGGGGGCGGCGGGGACGCGCGCGGGGCGGGGGCGGCGGCGCCGGTGGGGCGCCCGCGTGCGCGTCAGCGGGGGCGAGAGAGTGGGAGGCTGCGCGTGTGGATGCGCCGGGAATCCGAATTGGCTCCGAGCGGCGGAGGCGGCGCTGCTCCGCTCCTCTCCGGTGCGTCCAGCCGGGCCGTCCGCGCTGCGCTCGCTGCTGCTGCCGGCTCTGCCGCCGCCGGGACCGCGAGCCGCGCCGCGTCCTCCGGCGAGGAGCCGCCCTGCCCGCTGCTGCCCGCGGGGGCTTCGCTCGGGGGCCCTCCGTCCCTCGGGAGGCAGCGCCCGACGAGGAGGAGGCGGCCGGCGAGCGGCAGGAGGCGCAGCCGCTGCAGGCTCCCGTGCCGGCCAGGTGAGCAGCCGGGCGGGGGAGCGGAGGGGCTCCGCCGCCACCCCAGGCAGAGCCGGGCCAGGACTTGGAGGAGGAGGAGGAGGAGGAGGGCCTCCGGGGTGGTCTCCGGGGAGGGACCCCGAACAGCCCCCTGGAAGCTCGGCCGGGGGAGAGTTCGGAGGGGCCGCCGGGGCCGAGGGGGTGTCGCAGGCGCGCCGGGGGAAGCGGAGGCGGCGGGGCCGGGCCGGGAGGCTCCCGGGACCGGCGGCGCCGGAGCTGCGGGGCGCCCCGAGCGAGGAGCGGCGGCGTGGGAAGGGTGGCTCTCGCCCCGGCCCCGCGGGCCTCCCGCCTCGGCGCGTCGGTCTGCTGCCCCTTCGGCACCGCGGCGGCCCCTTCCTCTGCAAGGCTTTGGGGCTGGGGGGTCTCTCTGTCCAAAAACCGGCCCCTCGGGGGCCTGAACAGGGTCGGGCCGTGTTCGGAGGGGCCCCGCCTTCCTCTTTCGCCCGGGGGAGGGAGGGAGGGAGGGGGCCCGGGTCCCTCCCCGCCTATGCCCCCGGGCTGGCCGGCGCGAGTCCCCTGCGGGCTGCCCTCTCCCCGCGGCCCGTCGGGGGCCCTTGGCGCGTCTTCCGCGGCGGACGGGGGGTCCGTCTCAGCGGGACACGGGTGGGCATCGCGCGGCCCTTCTGGCGCTGTCGGACTGCAGTTCCCAGCAGCCACAGCCAGGGGGATTGGGAATGCTTGGTGTTGCAGTCCTCACCATCCGGGGAGCCGCGCGGTTCCAGCCGGTGGTCTGGGACGATGCTGGTGTGTGTGTGTGTGTGTCCCCGTGTCCCCCGTACAGCCCTGCACGTGAATGTAGTTTGCCCGGGTACCCGTGAGCTCGCCCTGCCTTCTGCGCCTCTCCGGGTTTAATGGGAGAAATCTCAAAATCTCTGGGAAGGGGAGATGTTGGGTTTGGGTTAAGCGCCTCCCCCGCCGCTGGAAACACAGGGATCCTGCAAGGGAAGGGAAAGGGCATCGATTGTTCCCAGTGGAGAGGCTGTGAGCCCCCCCCCAAAAACCACCCCGATAGGGAGATCTGGTCTGCCCAAGTCCAGAGCTGTGGGGCCACCACTGCATCCTCACACTCACTCACACAGAGAGGTTCCTGGCAGGCTGAGTGTGCAAGCAGGCGGGGTGTGCGTGTGTTGCATGCAGCAGGCACACACACACACACACACACACACGGGCCTGGCTGAGATGGGGCTCTTGTGGCTCCAGTTACTTGGACTCCTTTCTCTGCAACCTGCCCTCCTGTTCCCTGTCCTTCCCCCCACAAGGCAGCATTTCCCTTTTAGGCACCACTCTGTCACACCGGGTTTGTGGGGCAGCTGCTGCCACTGCCTTTGCCATGGGCCCCAGAATGGGGGAGGAGCAGGGACTCCACGTCCCCCAAAGCGAGGCTCGGCCCCCCCACCCAAAAAACAGGCAAGATCAGACCACCAAGACTCCTGGGGAGTTGAGCCCCCTCAGGGAGTACCGGCCAGAAGTGTGCCAAGCCATCATTATTTTGCTGTTGTGTTCGTGATGATCAGATTGTTATCAGTTCAGCTGGATGATGATGATGATGATGATGATGATGATGATGATGATGATTGGTTTAATGCAATGCATTCTGTGCTTTTACTGTTCTGTTGAAACACACTGGCAAGTACTCAACATTAGCAATCACCGGCCTCCCAAGGTTGAACCCCCTCCACTTTAAAAACAATTCTGGGGTCCCTGGCCTTTGAGGGTGATTGGAGGTTGCAGTGACCCGAAAATAAAGATCGGAGGCCAGCTGTGGCCATTGGGCAGAGGGAGGCCGCTGCCTCAGGCAGCAGGTTTTGGGAGTCATTAAAAAGGTGGCAGAGGTTTAGTTAATTTGTGGTGGTTGTTGTGTTTCTGGTTGCTTGGGAGGGAAAGAGAGGTGCATCTGGGGTTTTCTGACTTGTGTCCCAGAGTAATGTTGTTGATTTGGGGAACTGTACACCTTGCCCTGGGAGGGGCAGTCAGGGGCCCAGAATCATAGACTCTTAAAGCTGGAAGGGAACTCAGGGGCCATCTAGTCTGACCCCATTCTGCCATGCAGGAAGACAGAACGAAAGCATTCCTGAAAGATCCAAGCTCTCTTTAAAGCTCTCCAAAGCTGGAGATTCCACCACCCTGGGAGGCAGCCCGTATTCCGCTCTTGGAAAGCTCTTACAGTTAAGATGTTCTTCCTAAAGTTTAGGTGGAATTTCAGTGCATTGGTCCATGTTCTTGCCTCTGGAGCAGCAGAAAACAAGCGCACTCCCTCTTCTGCAATGGCGTCCCTTCAGATACTTAAGATCTCTCTCAGTCTTCTCTTCTCCAAGCTAAACATACCACGCTGCCTCAGTTGTTCCTCCTAAGGCTTGTTCCCCAGACCTTTGACTATCTCAGATGCCCTCCTCTGGACTCACTCCAGCTTGTCAGTCAGTCTCTCTCCCTCTTGGCCTGGATCTGCTGCCCGAGGGATGTGTCCTACCTCCACTGCGTCGGATCCTTGTCTTGGTTTCACCCCTAGGCTGCCACACACGCCTGGCTTAATCCAAACTGAAATCAGTGTGGAAAGCCCCCACCGTGCAAAGGTGGCGCTTCCACGGTGTGTATGTCTTCCCTGTTTCAGTTTATGCCCTGTTTATGCCCTGTTCAGTTTATGCTATGTTTCACTTTATAGGCCATTTCCGCACTAGCCTGTTATAGTGCGATGATTCCACTTTCAACATCCTCTGGAATCCTGGGGTTTGCAGTTTCGGGAGGGGCCTCAGGATTCCAGAGGATGTTGAAAGTGGAACCATCGTGCTAGAACAGGCTAGTGCAGAAGTGGCCTATAAAGTGAAACCGGTAGAGGACGGGAGCTGAAATGCCAACCTGGGCCCAGAAGCAGACAGGTCCGGTCAGGTCTGACCAAAGCAGAATAGGAGAGTGGGACTGCTATTTCTCTTGATCTGGACACTGTACTCCTGTTGATGCAGCTCAGAATCGCATTGGCTTTTTTAGCTGCCGCATCACTCTGTTGACTCATGTTTAGCTTATGGTCTACTAAGTCTCCTACCTCCTTTTCACTTGTGCTACTTTCAAGCCCTGTGTCTCACATCCTGTATGTGTGCATTTCATTTTTCCTGCCTAGATGTAGCACCTTAGGTTTCTCCCTGTTGAAATTGATTTTGCTAGTTCTGACCCGGCTTTTCAGTCTGTCAAGGTCATTTTGAATTCTAATCCTCTCCTCTGGGATATTAGCTGCTCTTCCTAATTTGGTGTCATCTGCAAATTTGATAGGTGTGCCTTCTTTTCCATCCTCATGCTCTTTAGTTCTGCATAAAGATGTGGAACAACATCATGCCAAGGTTGGAACCCTGAGGGACCCTAAAAGTCACTTCTCTCCAGGAGGAAAGGTGGCTGTGGGGAAGCATGCTCGCGTTCAGCTCTCTTTCTGCAATTCCCCCAATTTCTTCTTCTTCATTCGATGGGGAAATTATAGCTTGCTTCCCCTTCCAGATTCTCCCCACAGACCCTTCCCGACCATCCCTGTGTTTCTGTGACCACCAACATTTTGTCAGGAGGAGAAGAAAAGGAATGTAAGACTAACTGGTTTTTATTTTAGCACAAGCTTTTGTTTGTATTCAAGACAGCTCATGCTAAAATACAAACCAGTTAGTCTCAAAGGTGCTGCCACATTCCTCTCCCCCTCCTTTCCTCACTTTTATGCTGCTGCAAAAGATTAGCGTGGCTGCTTCTTTGGAGAGAACATTTGTGAGTTAGCTGAGGAACTGAACAAAACTGAATGGGATCAGTTTTATTCGGAATAATAGAATTCTAGAATCTCAGATCTAGAAGAGACCCCAAGGGCCACCTAGTCCAACCCGTTTCTGCCCTGCAAGAAGACACAGTCAAAGCCCTCTCTTTGACAGATGGCCACCCAGCCTCTGTTTAAAAACCTCCAAAGAAGGAAGAGATTCCACCACACTCTGTTGAAGCAGCAGCAGATTCCACTGCTGGGCAGCTCTGACCATCAGGAAATTCTTCCTAGTGTTTAAGTGGAGTATCTTCTCTTCTAGGTTGAATCCACTGCTCCATGTCCTGGTCTCTGGAGAAGCAGAAAATAAACTTGCACCGTCTTCCATCTCACATCCCTTCAGATCATCTCCTGAAAGTTGAATCCTTCTGGGTTTCTTCTTGTGCAATTTAATCTCTATTGCACAACTCAAAGAATAATTCATGGATGTGCAGAAAGCAGGGGCAGGGGGTCCCTATTTAGGGAGAACCCAGGACTCCAGGACCCCAAGTACTTTTGTCTGGCCTTGAGATCAGGACATGTGGTTGGAGGGGGTGTCGTAGAAGTGGGTTTTTGAGTGGGGGCTTTGCTGCAAGAAGAGGACAGAAGCGGATGGGGAAGTGAAAGACCTCGGCTCACCTCGGAGCAGCTTGGCTCCCCCCATTCTCACCCGCCCCCCAATTTTCTCCCAGACTTGATGATCTTCCACAGGGCAGCCCTTCCTGTCCTGCAATAGAAGAAAGCTGAAAATACACAACACACACTAGCCCCCTCTGCCCCCTCCTGCTCACAGGCAACTTTGCAGACACAGCTCTTGTTTTCTGCAATTGGCAGCTGGGAACACTGGTGCATGTGTTGCTCTCCTCATACTTCCCAACCCATTCTCTTTGGCACTTCATGATGTCTGTTTAATTTTCTGTCTTATTTATACCTCGCCTTTTCCCCAAACCTGGGACTCAAAGTGCTTTACAGTTTTTTTAAAAAAAGACAAAGTTTTAAAAAGTATCTAAATAGAGAAAAATGTTCTTAAAAAGTATCTAAAACGTACAAAAAGTTATGATTACAATAGTGTTGATGTATCTCTAGAATTAAAACCATATAAAACATGGATTTAAAAGCAAAGAGTAAGGCAGTGCAGTGCTCCAAGAAAAGCTCTTGTCTTTTCCACCAGTGCCTACAAGCCGCGTTTGCCAGCCGGCCTCTCCTCCCTTGGCCAGGAGTTCCCAAATATGGAGGCGGCCAGTGAGGAGGCCCTGTCTTGCGCTCCCGTGAAACCTGCCTGCAACAGGGGTTGCCTTCCTGGTTTGGGTTGTAAGCCATCAGGGGACAGAGGCCGGCCCCCAGCCCCAATACGTGCATGCACACACACACACACACACACGCATGTGTGCACACAGCCTGCTTGCACTTGGCTCATCAGACTGGAGCTGAATAAACATAAAGCAATACAGAAAGAGAAGGATTAGGGGAAAGTCTTTGCAGGGGGCAGGCTGTGCAGATCCATAGAAGTGGGGGAAAGTAATCCACAGCCAGGACTGAAACTGAGGCCAATGAGTGAGAAGCCAATGGAAGGAGGGAGGCTGTGCAGGATCTGACCGGCGGCAGGGAGTTTGAGGTTAGCAAAACCGTTCCAGACAAGGACACCTTAGGTCTCTTTCCAGCTACACCATTACCACACTTTGGTCCCCCTTAGAGTGCTGTGCCTCCGTCCTGCGGAAGACTGAGATCTGTAGATTGGGGGTGGAGGGAGGACTGAGAATATGGCACTAAAGATCCCCTCCAGCTCTAAATCCCCAGATTCTGTGGGATGATGGGGCCGCAGCAGTCCCGGTGGGGCCAGAGTGCCGAAATGGTGCGCACGGGGGGGGGTACGGTGGGAGAGTGTTGAGGGGAGGTTTTCTGATCGCACCAAACTGAAGCTGCTTTCGCTGCTATCGGACCATTGATCCGTTTGGCCCAGTATGTCCCGTCTCTGCTGGAGGCTAGCGAGCCCCCTCCCCCCGTCTCAGGCAAGGGTGCCTTTGTGTGCACTGTTCTCCGAGACCCCTTTTAGCAGAAGAAGCCTCTGGGGACTTTCTGCCAGGTTTCGTTTAGCGGTGCCTCTGCTGATGCCCGACCGACCGTGGAGGCCTTCAGGGAGCTCCGGTCGGTTTGGAGGATCAAATCCCCCTGAACAGGCGGGTGGGCCAGTGCAGCCAGACTGGTGGCCATATTTCTGCCCTGGGATGGTGCGGGGGTCTCCATGACCCCCAAAGAAAGAAGAAGCTCAGGCATGTCCAGGTGTCCACCTCTGGCCTTGGAAAATGGGTGTTTTTCCAGCTTAAGCAGGTCAGGGAGACCCTGTGACCTTCCTCAAAGGAGAATTGCTGCTTCTGCGGCTCCAGGGGAAGAAGTTTCACCCTTTTTAATTTACCAGAAAAAGGACAGTCTAGGAGTTTGCAGAAAACTGTGTTTAAGGAGGGATGCCAATCTTACTTCATTCTCGCAAGCCATCGTGAATAGTTTCAGGATTTTTCTCTCCACTGGGTGAAACTGGAAGAGTTTTTGTGGGGGGGTTTCTTGATGGTTTTTATACTTGGGGAATGTTTGCCCCCTCCATTCATTTGTGCAAAAACCTTGGCTTTTCCCCCCCTGCCAAACCCAAATCCTTTCTTTCCAGCAAAGAAAAGTTAGGGTACTGTGCAATTTACTTTGCAAAAAGGTTGTGTTTTGCTCAAAAAAAGTGCGTCTTTTGGCAGAAATGAATTATTGCCAGAAAGAAAAAATCTGGAAATGTCAAAAATCTTGTAGCGGTTGGCCATTTCCTCATGGCAGTGTCTGGATGTCTCACAAAACCACTCTTTCTATTGGAAGAAGAGGAAATCAGTGCATAGTCTTTGCAGCCCTGCCTGAGGGGCTGCCTGTGGCCCCCCAGACCACACTTTTCCCACCTTTGCCCTAAACCAGCGATGGGGAGGGCATTTCCAGTTCCCTTCCCTAAAACACCTGCTATGGTGTGTGTTGGGGGCATTTCTGCCACATTTCCCCCCCCAACCAATTTAGCCCCAGAAGAGGCCTTTTTTAAAACAAGTTTTTAAAACTTCCGGTTCAGAAAATCCTCAGAACATGGTGAAAACACCTCCATTTTCCTAAGAGGGTATTTGCCAACATTTTGCAGCAAAATCTTTTAAAAATTTTTCCCCATTTTTTCTGTGAGAGCAGTGTGTTTGTGTGTGTGTGTGACCTTCCAAAGTCTCATTGGGGGCTAATGAGACCTCAGTCTTCCAGAGTTACCTACCCTGCCCTAAAATCTTTGGTGGAAAAGCCCCCTCTCGTTTCAGCTCCCCGCATACACCTGGACCAGGCCCATCTCAGCGGGGCTGTCTTCCTGGAGGGGCTGCCTTCCCTGGTCCATGTGGCAGGAAGAGCGGGCAAGGCAGCTCCTCCAAGAACGGGGCCCCTCTTAGATGGGGCTGATCCAAGGAGACCGGTCAGTCTCACGTGTGGCTCTGTGACTCCCTCCTTGACCGGCCCCTGCCCTGCATGGCTCCTGGGGGGAGCGTGAACTCCATGTTTTGTCACTTGAGGGGGATCCCATGAGAGCGACCGCTTTGAGGGCCAATGTTGGGCAAAAAGCGGGATACAAATAAAAATAAAAACATGCTCAAGAAGGGCACTCACGTGACCAGGATCATATCCCTGTGGAACACGCAGCCACAGTTGTCTCTCATTCCTGTTCCTTTCGCTGAGGGATTGTGGAGTTATTCTGTGAGTTGTAGCCCCAATAAATAACTTTTCCAGGCTTTTGTGTTTTGTAGGAAATTGCCCTGAATCTTGTGGTTGCCGTACGCAGGCGTAAGATGTGCTGTGCATGAGGAGTGACTTTTTTGGACAGTGTGGAACAGCCAAGTCTGGCTGTTGATGGCAGGGGAGTGATTCTGCATGCAGAATCCTTGCAAATGTGCAATCATGATGCTAGAACAGTGTGTCCATCTGCCACGCACACTCCCTCTGTGTGCTATGCATTGTGCAATGAGGTGACAGCTACATGTGTTCGCCATTTCACGGAAGCTGCTCTACAGTGGTGTTCAGCACAAGGATAATGTATGCTAGTGTCATAGAACTCTAGGGTGGACATATGAGCTCCAGTGGGACAATGTAGGCAGTTGGTCGTTGAGCAAAGAAACTTTGCTAGTTGACCAGAATATGTGTAGCCTATTTGGCATTCCACAGACAGCCACGGGGCTGTGGCCCAGAACAAGGCCCAAAATCTAAGGCTGAGCATCAGCTTCTGCAGCATGTGCAGCCTGTAAGAAGCAGCCTGGTTTTGGTTGCGTTCTACTCCTTCAGGCCCAGTTAGTACTGTGTTTGGGGCATCTCAAGGCCCACCTGGTTGTGCATGTTCCCCTTCTTGGCTCATTGGTAGACCTCATGTGTTTGCAAGGAGTTCTGGCCTCCAACCTTCTCTGCAGGCCAGAGATAACAGAAAGGGGCTGGGGCCATTTCCGCATGACACTCTTATAGCACGATGATTCCACTTTCAAGCTCCTATGGAATCCTGGGGTTTGCAGTTCCGGGAGGGGCCGTCTGGCCCCTCCCGGAACTGCAAACCCCAGGTTTCCATAGGAGCTTGAAAGTGGAATCATCGCGCTATAAGAGTGTCGTGGGGAAATGTTTTGGGTCTTGTTAACGTGTCCACTTACCCCAAGGTGATCAAGGCTCAATCTTCCAGGCAGCCTCTTCGCTGACCCCAGCTTCTGGCTTTGGGTTGGGAGAGATGTTTAGCCTGGAGAATCAAAGATGGAGGGGTGATGTGAGAGCTGAAGTGCAGTTATCCCGTGGGTAACGGAGCAGGCTTGTTCCTGCTGCTCCAGAGGGCAGGACCTGAATGCAGAATGGATTCAAACTGCAAAACAGGGGATCCCAATTAGAAGGGCTTTCTGATAGCATCGTAAGACCTCTGCGCATGGAACAGGCAGACCCAGAGACTGGTGGAGTCTCCCCCTTTGTCAGAGGGGGTGTACAGCCTGGCCAGTTTAAAGCCATGTAAACAGTGCAAACGGCTCTAAAAGACTGAAAAGGTATTAAACATTTAACAAGTTAAAAGAAAACAGATTAAAACCAGTTAAAATATCGTTAAGCTTGCTAAAACCATGTGCATGTGTGAATTTTGTGAAACCAATGTGAGAAGACCCATCGAAGCCATGTGAATGACCACCTCTGTGTTGACTCACTGTTTAGCAACTGGTTCAGGGTGAGGGGTGGCCAGGAGGAGTCTGGCCTTGGAATCGGCCTCTGGGGCTACGGGGGTCGGGTCACGTGGAAGGTGAAGCAGGCCTGTTCTATGCTGCCCCAGCGAGTAGGAAGCCAGTCGGTGGATTCAAATGATAAGCCGAAGAGATGCCCCCTGATCTTTAGGGAGAACCTCTGGTGGCAGGGGCTGCTCTGAGAGGGGAGTGGGCTGCATCAGAGGCCAGTGGGGTCTCCCTCTTTGGAGATTTTTTGGATGGGTGTCTTTCAGGAGTGCTTGAGATGTTTATTCCTGCACGACAACAGGGGGCTGGACTGGATGGCCCTGGGGGTCCCATCCAAGCTATGATTCTGTGATAAATCCAGTCTTTTGGGGCTGGTGGGAGCAGGGCCCTTTGCAGAGGGTCACAGAGATGGAGGGGGGAGAGGGGAGGAGGCAGGTTCAGGCCACTCCCCCATCCTGAAAAAAAAAAAAAAATAGAACAAACTATAAAGGACCACTGAGAACTGAGGGTGTGTGTGTGTGTGTGCATGTACATACACATATATGTGCTCATGGTTCCACTTCTGCCTTGGCTTGTACACCCATCTCTGGGTTTCGGAGCTCATTTGGGGCAGACGTGGGGAATAGTCAGGCATCCAAATTTACATGTCGAAGGAGAGATTCTGAGTCTCGTCGCGTGGGACTCGCCAGCCGAGCAGCGCCGAGTGTGTGTGTGGCTCACGGGAGCATCCGTGCGTGCCGGGGCTGTGCCATCCACGTGAGGCCTCCGCGCTCCAGCGGGAGCTGCCGCGCTTGGCACCCGCCTGTCAGCCTGATGGGCGTCCCGTCCCCACACCTGCCGTCCAGCCGGGCCCCTCGGGGGAAGCCATCCGTGGAGGTGCCAGGGCTCATTGGGCCCTGTCACTTCACATCCCGCCTGCCCAGCTCCTGGACGGGCGTTTGGGCTGCCTTGATGTGACGCTGCGGAGAGAGGGCTTGTCAGATTGGGAGCGCCCAGGGCTCGGCACGGTTCCCTCCGCACGGCCCCTTCAAAGAGGCTGGCGGGCAGTGGGAGGGCTGGGCACAGTGGAGGTGGGACGAGACAGGAGAGAATGGGCCCGCTCCCGGCAGCAAGAGGTCACCTCTTTCCTCTGCTTTTTAAAGTAACTTTTATTACATTTTACATGCATAGAACTAAGATAAAAGCAAGACACACAGAAAGAAAAAGGAAAATTAGAAAAAAGAAGCGTGAGAAAACACACACCAAAGACAAAGAAATAAACAACAAAACATTTACCAACTAAAGTATTAATACGCATTTTAGAATACATTCCAACTCCTCTCTCTGCGATCTGTATTTACACTTCTTCCATTTCTCAACTCGTGTGGATTTTCACAACCAATAATCATCAGTTCACTTTCATTTTTTTAAAAAAAGTCCATCAGAGGTTTCCAGTTTTTCAGTTCATCTCCCAGGCCCTTTCCGCACTAGGCTGTTATAGCGCGATGATTCCGCTTTCAACATCCTCTGGAATCCTGGGGTTTGCAGTTTCGGGAGGGGCCGTGGACAGCCGTATGAAGCTGCCCCCCCACATGGCAATATCATTGTTTCTATGAGGTGGAGGGAAGAGAAGAAGGACTGGGAGTCTTTGGAGCAGGAGAGACCAAAGCAATCAGAGAATCGTGGAGCTGGAAGAGACCCCAAAGGCCATCTAGTCCAGCCCCCCTTCTGCCATGCAGGAAGACACGATTAAAGCACTCATGTGGGCAGAGGGCCACCCATCCTCTCTTTAAAACCCTGAAAAGAAGGAAGCAGACTCCACCACATTCCCTTGAGACAGAAGCGGATTCCTCTATCAAGCTGCTCTTCCTGTCAGGAACGTCTTCCTGAGGTTTGGACGGAATCTCTTTTCCTGCAGTTTGAAGCCATCGCTCCATAGTGTCCTGGTCTCTGGAGCAGCAGAAAACAGGCTTGCTTTGACCTCTGGATGACATCGCTTGAAATATGTAAGCCTGGCTGTCATCTCACCTCTTAACCCTCTTTTCTCCAGGCTAAATATTCTCAGCTCCCAAAGCTGTTCTTCCTTTAGCCAGCCTTGCAGGGCTCCTCTCGAGAAAGACCTGAGACAGCCGGAGACTGGCCACTCTTGCAGAGGAGCCGCTTTCAGGAGACTCCAGTCTGTGGGCTGGGAATCAGGCGGCATCCTTGGAGGCTGGCCCAGTGCGGTAGGTGAGGGGAAGAAATGGGGTCCCAGATTTGCTTGTGGCGAGGGGAGACCCTTTCTTTTCCATTTTTCTCCCCGCCTGCCAGGCCTTTAGGAAGAGAGAGTGGCACTGGGACACAGGTTTCCCTTGAACTCAGGTTGCCAAGGAGAGAACGGGTTGCATCGTCTCTTTCTTCTACCCTCCTTGCTTCTGTTTCTCCAGAGAGGTGCCACCCTGGAGGTGCTGCGCCACTCTGCAAACTTTTCTGAGTAGGAATTCCTATTGGTTTCTAATCCCAGCGGGACCCACTGAGGGCAGAAAGAAATTCTGCACATGCTCAGAGGCACTGTCTCTTGATTCTAGGTGGCGGCCCTAACAGCACAGGGATTCAGTACAACCCTCCTCCCCTCCCAGTGCCTAGATTCTGCCCATCCTCTGCTGGTGTTTGTGTTTCTTGAGTCTCACCTGGGGAAGAGAGCCTGGTCTCTCCCCCAACACCTCCCCACCCCACCATCTCGGGTGAGACCCCCTCAGGCTGGGCTGCAGACTCTCCTTTTCTCCCATTTCAAAACCTCCTTTGGAGACCTTGAACAAGTCCCAAGGGCTGGGTATTTGACATGTCAGGAGGAATTTCCCCTCCGGAGGGGGCAGGTGAAGGTCTGTGTCCCCTCAAGGGAGACTTGATGCAAGCTCACTGTCTTGGGCAAGTGAAGCCCTGCTCCCTCTGGCCCAAGGGCAGTGCTGGAGGCTGGGGGAGGAGGTGGCCGTGGAAAATTCCTCATCCTCCGAATTAGGTGCCTAGCCCCAGCGCTCCCGCCCCCTCCCTCCATCAGAGACATGCTGGCTAAGCCTCCCTGGCTCCATCCAGACCACAGACAGGGAGCGTTCTGGCTGGATCCAGAGACAGCTCTCATCTGGTCCCCTACACATAAGCCCCGGGAAGGAAGACCTCTGCACACACCCACACCCATAGCAGACCAAGCATGGTGGCTGCAGGGGGATCTTTCCCTGCACCGCTCACTCTCAGTGCCTGGAGTACATTGTACCTGCATCACAGATAAGATCCTGCACGGGGCTTGCGTCCTGCAAATCTATGCTTGTGTAGTTCCCTGGTGATTGCGCTAGGCCACGCTGCTGCTGAATACAGATGCTGCGTGACTGATGGAGCCTCTGCCCGTGTGCCTGTTGGCGGACACCTTGTGCCATGGAGCAAAGTGATGCCCAGGGCTCTTTCTTCCACCCCAGGGAATCAAGGGGCTGACTGAAGGCACAGGGAGGGAGAGAGGGAGGGCTGCACCCCCCAAGAACCCAAAACCGCAAGGCTGAGATCCTCCTGAGTAGTCTTGGCTAGAGTAGACCCAGCGCAGCATGGCACGTGGTTTGCATGTTGCACCAGGATTTTGGGAGAAAACCCACTGGGTGAGCCTGGGTGAGTCACACTCTCTCAGTTGCAGAGGAGGGCAAGGGCAAAGCCTCCTCTGAACACATCTTGGCAAGAAAACCCTGTGATGGGGTTGCCTTGGGGTCACCGCAAGTCAGAAATTGCTTGAAGGCACACAAGAATAACAAGAAAAAGCCCATTGAGTCAGTTCTTGGATCGTGAATGAACAAACACTTAGGCTTTGTTCAAGGGCTCTCCTCTAGTGTGGTCTAACCATAGGATTGGGGCCCATGTGATTGAACTCCACTTGCAACCATGAATCCGTCCCTTGATCAGAAATGTTTTTGCCTGCTGGTGAAAAGAAAGCAGGGAGGGAGCTAGAATGGCCTCCCATGGAAGGGGGTTCCAGAGGGTGGGAGCAGCCATGGAGAGGGCCCTGTCTTCTGTGTCCTCACCAAGTGGGCCTGGGATTGTGGTGGGACCAAGAGAGACCATTCCCCTGCAGATCCGAAGGCTCTGGCAGGTTCATACAGGGAGGTATGAAGACCAAAGACCATAAATGGGTCCTGGAGCAAATCAAGCCTGAACTCTCCCTAGAAGCCAAGAGGACCAAGCTGAGGCTGCCATACTTTGGCCAGATCATGAGAAGGCATGACTCACTAGGAAAGACAATCATGCTTGGGAAGGTACGAGGCAGCAGGAAAAGAGGAAGAAGAAGATGGCGTGACAGGTGGATAGTCTTTCCCTTGGGAAAGCCACAGTGGCTGCCCTGAGTCTCCAAAGCCTGAGCAGGGCGACTGATGGCTGAGTGTCCTGGAGGTCTTCTCTCCTTCATAGATTGCTGTAAGTTGGAAGTTGAGTTGATAGCAGTTAATAACAAGAACAAGTGGCACCAAAGGCAGAGGAGGCATGCACCTCAAGGGAACGCAACCAGGCTGGTTAAAAGGAGACCAGTCAGTGTGTCAAAGCTTAGGAGGCTCCGGATTGTGGGAATGTCAGTTCTGGCGTCACACCACAAGCCTAATCCAGAGAGACGGAGAGGGAGGCGAGGAGGGTCCCCTTGCTGCCCTTCAATGTGAATCTGTGCATGATCTGCACTTGCTAGAGGAAGAGAAGTTGAGTCTGTCAAGATACTTGCTCCAATTTGGACGCCGAAGCAGAAAGTGCCCCCCGCGCATCCCTGCTCCTCTTGTCACATCGATTGCACAGTGGCTTCTCACCAGCAATACCCCTCAGAGTGGGTTTCACGTGCCTTCCAGGAACTGCCTTCCAAGTTGTTCACTGTGAGTCGGGTGCAGGCTGATGTGCCTGAGTGGCAATATCACAGGAGCGGCCCAGAATATTTTCTCTAAACCCTGGAAGCCAAAGGGACTCTGGAGGTAAGCAGCCAGCAAAGAGCACTGCCCTTTGGGTTGCCAGATCTCAGGGCCAGGCCTCTCTTCTTTGTCCCTCAGGGCAAGGGGGAAGAATTTCAGGGTGGGAGCGTTGCCTTGAAAATCCCATGCACTCAGGCAGCACCCTGTTGCTGCCTACTTCTTTGGAGCAGCTACTGTGGACTGTCTGATATTCAAAGCAGAGCTTGGAGAGCTTTTCTTGGTTGGCTACAACTCCCATGTGTGCTTAAAATCTGAGCTTGCAAAGGGGTTAAAACATAGCTGGGAAAAAGTGCACTTTTCCTGTCCAATGAAGAACTTGGAAAACTCAGTTTCCAACAAGGGAAGCGTTCTCTAATTTGCATTAGTCTTGGTGTGTCTATGATGTGAATCACGCGCTCTGAGCAACTGGGGCTGATGCTAAGCACATCATGCTTAATGCCATGGATAAGGTGCCATGAGAGATGCTCCTGACTTGGCACCCCTACTTGCGCTGCACCCCTCCTCCTGCTCAGTCGTCCACCTGTCTTGGAGAGAGCCTGAGAGCTGGTACTTTCATCAACAGTCTCATGGAAGCATCCAATCTTTTTTGTCCATTGTTTTGTTCCCAACGAAGATGAAAATGGGCCCCTGTGAGGATGCTGCATGCGAAGCTCTTTTAACCCAATGTTTGTTTCTCACCTGCATCCTGCTTAGCTTGGACAGGGCATCCCATACAACCAGTGTGGGGTGGGGCATCTCCCACAGAAGGAAATCTCCATAGGTTGCAGATTTCCACAGGGTGCACATGGAACAGAACACTCATGTGTGCGCAGGCAGCACCTGGGGCCAGGTACACTAGAGGTGGTCAGCTGGGGGAGGTCAGTGAACTGACCTCTGGGATTTGGGGATGAAATATCTGCTGTTTGGGTGTTCCATGCAGACTATAAAAACTGGCCCTTGAAAAAAGAAAAACAGAATTGACCAAGTTTTGAAAACAATTTTTGTATGTATATATATATATATATATATATGTACATGTACATGTACATGTATATGTATATATATGAGGTTGAGGGGCTGCAACATTTTGTAAAAGTGAAATGCTGTTTGAGGGGAGAACTGCATCCTCTCTTTTCTTGCCAGAAAAGAGGGAATCTGGGGAGGGGGTGTCAGAAAAGCAGCCTGCGGGAGGGGACACATGCATCCATTTGCCCACCCTGTTGCACACACAGAAATTGTGAAGCAGAAAAGTGTGTTGCCCCGTGTGGAGCAGCCCTTGGCTTCCCAGCATTGACTTCTGATTTTGGTTAGTGGTTTTCACTGCTCTGGGCCAGAAAAGGGTTCAGTGGGTGGTATGTGGGGTGGGGTGTTTGTTTCCCCCTCCCTCTCCCACCACCAGTGGCCTTCACTGCCGGCCCAGCAAACATTTGAGTTCCTTCCCTGTTCTGTTTTTCTGGCTCTCCTTCTTGGGGCTGATTTATTGCCCAGGCTGATGACACACCGGAGTGGACTGTGTTTGCTTCAGGCTTTGGCCTCCGGGGTGGCTGGCCCACTGGCAACTGCTGGGCTTCCCTCTAGTCCTGTTGGCTGCCAAGGAGACAAGGGGGAGCTGTGGTGGGGGTGGGAGCCCCTTGCTAGACACCTCCATGTTCATCTCTGGCTTTGTCATGTGTCACAGCAGCAGCCCTGTGAGGTTGGTTGCTGCTATTTCAACCTCTCAGAGGGTTGAACGAGGCCCCAGGGCTGAGCCTGAAATGATGATAAATGTGTTCTTCCATTGTGCAGATTTGTTTTTTAAAAATACAAACAACATGAGTGTATGTGTGTGTGTGTGTGTTTGCATTTAATGGAATGGGGTAGCTACAGGAGTGGGTGGCAGAACTATGAGGTGCATCCTTCCTCTGAAGGGGCAACACGCTGTATAGGGAAATTGCACCCTTCTCCCAACATTTTGTGTTTCCACAGATTCTGCTGTGGATGGAATTAATTAGGGTCACCATAAGTCAGAAATGACTAGAAGGCACTCAACAAGGACAGTGTGGGGAGCACTGCAGTGGTGCCCCTTTCCCCCAACGCACATTGTCCAGAATTTTGGTGGTGTCCTGTGTTTATGGAAATCCCCCCATGGGGACAGTTGGACATTTTTGTCTGATGCACATGGCCTGCCTTCAGTTGTGGGTCACAGGGGTAGCCTTGTGTCTTCGGGGCAGTCACGCTTGCAAACGTACCTTGGGTTGTGCATTTGCTTGCTCATCTGGTGCCACTTTCCATTCTGTATGTGGAGGCACATTCAGTTGCCCGGCGTTGCCATATTCCGTGGGACAGTTGTGTAGCACAGTTAATCTGTAACTCTGACGCAGGGTCTTGCAGACCCAGGCGTGTTCTTTTCAACATCTGGGGTGACCCACAGTGGCCTTCATTGCGGTCAAGGTTGTTTGGGGAGCCAGACGTTAGGAAGAACCTCCTGACAGGTACGAGCCGTTCAGCAGTGGAACGGAGTTTCCTTCCTTGGAGGCCTCTAAGCAGAAGTTGGGCGGCTGTCCTTCAGGCTTTAGTTGTGTATTGAGGCATTAAGTGAGCGGGGGCGGGGAGAGAAAGGTAGGAGTAGATGACCCTGGGGGTCCTTCCAACTGTATGAGTCTGCAAAACAGTTTGAATGTTGTAGTTCTGGGGTGGGGGGTATGGGAGAACTTCAAGCTCCCTTCCCCAAGGTACAGGATTCCATAGGATGGAGCCATGGCAATAAAAGTGGTATGGAAGTGATCTTATTCTGCAGTGCGTATGCACCCTCCCTTTGCATTAGCCAGCTATGCATCTCATGTGTGTTTGGGGTTTTATCTGTATGGGGTCATGCAATCTGCCCATGCCCAGAGGCACTGTTTTACAAATATTACCTCATCCCCATGGGGTGGGTGTTGTCTTTCATCGTTAAGCGCACCACAGCTAATTGTTTCCGTGGCAACCATGCCTGCCTGCCTGACCGCCCCCTTTCTCCTTCTTCCCCGCAGGTGTTTCCTCCGAGCGGCTGCTGCTGAGGGGCCCGGAGAGAGAGGCCAATGTGGCCCTGGCTATTCTCCCTGCTGTGCGTGGCCCCTCTGGGCTCTGGGACCCCCCTCCGCACCCTCCAGTCCCCAGCACCCTCTGAGAATGGATCCAGCCCGGGGGTCCGGAGTCCCAGTGTCTCTAGCGTGGCCCCTGCGGTGACCCCCACCCTCCCGCTGGCCACCTCCAGCGATGCCCCGGCCTTGTCGCTCAACCTGGGGCTCAACTTCAAGATCAAGGTGCGGAGCCAGGGGAAGGGCCGGCCGGGGGAGGGCAGCGGGGCGGCCAGTGCCAAGCCTGGGCCTCCCCCCACCCGGACAACAGCCCCCGGCTTCCCAAAGGGCCCGGGGGGACGCTCCTGGCCAGAGGGCCCAGCAGGCGGCTCCGCCTGGCCGGGTCCCGGGGTGACCGAAGACCTCCCTTCCTCGGGCCCCAGCACGTGGCCCTGGGAGGGCTCTCCGGGCCCCGGCCCCACTCCCTGGCCCCCCCTCACCCTCTGGCCGAAGCTGTTGGAGAAGGGCTTGGTCGTGCCCTCGGGCAGGGAGGACGAGGACGGCCGGGGGAAGGAGCTGGAATTCAAGATCGACATTGACCTGACGGCCGGCCTGGGCAAGGAGGGGGCCCCCAACGGCAGCAGCAGTGGCGGCGGCGGTGTGAGCAGGAGGTACCCGCTCTTCCCTGGGCTCAGCGTGGGCATCTCAGAGATCGCCAGCAAGCTGGGAGCTCCTGGTGAGTAGCTGTTGCAAGAACGGGTAGCCCAGGAAAGGGGCTGGCAGCGGGGGGGGGGTTAAGAGTGGATGGGGCAGGAGACCCTGTCTCCTCACCTGTGGAGCAAGGAGAGAAAGCATCACCTGCAGCATTATCTGTTTCCCGGCTGGAAAGAATGGAGAGGAAACCCGGTTCAGGAGAATAAGGGCTTTACCACACCAGGCAGGTAAACTGCATTTGCTGCAGGAGAGCCAAGTGTTTGGCTGGGACTTAACACGACCTCCTTCCGCTTTTGTTGCTCTCCAAGACCAAGGTCCTTCATGGAGGGTGTGTGTGTGTGTGTGTGTGTGTGTGTCAAAGAAACACTTGGAAAATGGTCCCCCCCTGCAGAACAGCAGAACAGAAGTCAATTCCAGCTTATGGCGACCCCGAGGCAAACCTATCACGGGGTTTTCCAGGGGCCCCACCAGGAGAATAATAGAAGGGGAATGAGCTTGCGTGGTGCGTCCTGACCCAAAGACACCCCCACCCTGCTGAATTAAAGCCCTTGCAACTTCAGTGGAGCATTTAGGAATTCAGTTTAGGCATTCAAAGCAAAGCAGAGTTTCCAAGCGAGAACAGGCAAATGCAGCAAATATGAGGGGGGTCCTGGGTGGGCATGGTTTTCAGTGGCATGCTCTCTGCAGTGCTAGAAACTTGAGAAACAAAGGAAAATTTCATTGGGGGAAGGCAGGCTTCTTCTCTTCGGGAGCAAGTCATTTTGTCCATCCCTGGAGCTTTGCCCCTGGATGTGACTTGGGGGCTGTGGCTTCCCCAGCGGAGCCCCCACCTCAGCAAGGAAGGGGCTCCTGGGTCTCCCTGCTCTTGGAGAGGCTCAGGCCCTGCCTGGCGGGGTTTTTGTGGATGCTCGGAGGTGGAAGAGCAGCAAAGGGCCAGTGAAACAGCCCCACTGAGCCACCCCCTTTCCCTTCCCTGCTTCTCTGACCAGGTCTCTTTGGAGCCACACTGGCCCCCCCGATGCAGGAGCGCCCCGACTGGAACGGCACAGGCGGCAGTCCCACCCCAGAGTGGGTCTCGGGCCCAGGTGAGCAGAAAGCAGTCTCCAAAAAGGGGACTGACCCACTGTTGTGTGCTGGGGAGAGGGGTTGATGTGGGATTCTCTGGTCCTTTTTTCCTGCACCTTCTCAGCAGGAACGGGGGTGGAGAGGTGGCCCCCAAGTCCCAGCAGTTGGGGAACGGGCAGTGGTGGTGGTTGGCTTTCACGTTCACGTACACACGGAGAGCCTACTTCCTAACCACCTAATGACAAGATTAGGGAGCAGGAAAAGCTTCGTCCTTAATTCACCATCTTTTTGCTGAGGAAACAAAAGGGTAGCAAAGCAAGGTTGAAGGAGGAGAGAGGAAGAACGGCTGGAACTGGAGGCAGAATGGGAAAGGATGGGGCGGACTGGGAAGCAGGGAATCCTTCTACGGCCGATGAGGCCGGACACTTCACCGGGTCCCACGGTCTGGCTACTTGGGTGCACAAAGGTATTTAGGGCCGTGCATTTCAATGGATTATTTTTGCTGGGTGCCTTAAACTTATGGTGGCCCTAAGGAGAATCCATCATGGGGGTTTCCTGGCAATATTTGTTCCAAGGCAGGGGGGGTTATCTCTGAGGCTGAGAGAGCATGACTTGCCCAAGGTAACCCAGTGGGTTTCCAGGGCTAAGTGGGGATTCGAACCCTGGCCTCCAGAGTCGTACACTCAAACTGCTGCTCCACACTGGCTCTGGCATGGGCTGGCTTGCCAAACAGAGAGGGACACGCACGTGCGCGCGCACACACACACCATTTGGCACTGTCTTGGGGACAGCAACGAGGGAGGACACACAGAATTTGATTTGAGTAAAGGGGAGGGGGTCTGGGAGAGAAGAGGGAAGATTAATTTTATTCACACCTGTCTTTCCCTAAAACCCAGACTCAAGTTGGTTTACAGATTAAAGCAAATATAGTATAGATTGAAAATGAAAAAGGTCAGCGTGCAAATTGGCATTAAATTGTCAGGAACCTTTAAAAAGATTTAGCACCTGCATTGAACAATAAACAAGGGGCATAAAGAGGAGAGCTATCCATCCCTCTGACAGAGCTCTGCCCATCCTGGTTGAAGGGTTGCCAGGTGGCATTAACATCTAGGCAGCCCAGGGTTGCCATCCAACGTGCCGGGGGGCCTGGCACAGCGGTGCCACCTGGTGACCTTGTCACTCCGGCGGTGATCCGTCATTGCACGAAGCCTCTGATGGAGGAGGACAGGCTCTGCCCAGGTGACCGGCTCATCCTCCTCCAAGGACGCCTTGCTCCATCCAAGGTGGGCCTCCTCTCTGGGGCCTGTTGAAGAAGGCTAGATCTTTGAGGAGGCCCCTGGAGCCTTTCCAGCCACTTGGCCTGACGGGCTTGCCAAGGTAGCCTCGTCCCCTTTCTCCCTCGCCTTGCCCCCAGCCAGACTCTGCAAACCAGTCCCACTGCCAGGCTGTGAGCAGGGCAGGGGACGTTGGGCAGTCACCAAAAGGTCAGTGAGACAGTCCTAGGCAGCCTGGCTCTGCCCTGAGAGCTTCGCCCAGTTTGTCCTCGGAAAGGTTCCGCCTCGTCCCCCAATGCAGGGACTCACCAGCTGCGTGGCTGAAACAGTTCCCTCCCTCACCGGGAATGATAAGCCCGGGCCCTATTGATTAGTTCCAGCGAGAGCAGCAGAGCCCTTGAATCAATGGAATCCCTTTCTGAGCGGAGGCCCCAATGCGCCCCCTCTGGTTGGGGCCGAGCAAGAGGATCTGGACCACAGAGTTGGGGGTTGGAGGCAGGGGGCCCTGGTGTGTTTATTGACCTATTTATTGAATGTGTATCTTTTATTAGCCTCTCTCCTGACATGAAGCTTACATGAAAAAGTTAAAAAGAACAAGATAACTTATTAAAGCACTATCAATTTTAAAACGCGTAGCATCATTTAAAAACACCATAAGATAAAAGCAGATCACACATCACACACACCCTGTGAGAAAGAATTCTCGTTGTGTGCCTTCAAGTTGTTTCTGGGCTGTGGTGACTCCTGTCATGGGGTTTTCTTGGCAGGATTTGTTCAGAGGGGGTTTGCCTCTGCCTTCCTCTGAAACTGAGAGAATGTGACCAAGGTCACCTGGTGGTTCCCATGGCCAAGTGGGGATTCGAACCCCGCTCTTCTGCAGTAGTAGTCCATGACAACTGGACCTAAGAAGTTTGCCATTGGCTGCCTCTGAGGCTGAGAGAAGAGGGCAGTGGGGGCGTTTCAATGGCAGAGGGGGGATTCGAACCCTGGTCTCCCCAGGTCCTTGTCCAACACCCAGAACACTGCTCCACACTGGGTCAGCTTTCTTGGCTGGATCTCTTCAGAGGAGATTGGCCACTGCCTTCTACTGAGGCTGAGAGAGTGTGCCTTGCTCACGGTCACTCAGTCCTTAGAGTCAGAGTCCAGGGCTCAGACTGCTCCGCCACACTGGCTGCCTGATGCAAAAGACTCCCCGCAACCAAGGAGACATCAGATAAATGCCTGTTTCAGCAGAAAGGTCTTTCCCTGCCGGCAGAAGGACAGCAAAGGGCCACTGAACCTCTGAGTGGAGAGTTCCCCAGCCTGGGAGGGGCCACCAAGAATGTCCTCCCCAGTGTCCTCGCTGGGCAGGCTTGGGGCAGTAGCAGGACTGAAAGGAAGCCCTCCCCAAAGATTTGGATCGGTTGGTACAGGGCAGGGCAAAAGCGTCTCCCAGGCGTCCCTTCTGCTGGTGCAAGGAGTCCAAGGCTGCTGAAGCGTCCTTGATGGGTGAGTCTCTCCCATTCTCTCTCTCTCTCTCTCACACGCACACACACGCACACACACAGCACAAAGGAAAATCCTCTGCCTTCCAAGAGAGTTCCTTCCACTGGCACCAGAGCGCTTGTGGACTTTGCCTCACAACAGAGCGTGTGCCGGGCAGGTTGTGCATTTAGGAGCCAGAAACACCAGCTTCTTGGTGTGCAAGTCCTTTGCTGAGAGGAAGGGCCTTGTTGTGAGCCAGTTGTGAGCCAGTTGCCTGTGTGGCCCGGCTGCCTCCCGTGCCTGTGTCTCCTCCGCCCCCGCCGAACACCAGAAGAACCGGCACCCCCGTCTCTTCCAAGTGTCCAGCAGCAGCTGCCGCCCGTGGAGTCCCACTTGCCAAAGAACCTGCGGTCTCACCAGCTGGGTGCCAACAGACCCTGGCTGGATGCTCCAAATTCAGCCTGGGAGGGGGGCTTTCAGGCCCTCAAAGAGGAAGAAACTGAGCAGCCCCAGAAGCGTCTCAGTCACTGTGGATGAAGGAGGAGCAACGGAGGTTCTGCAGGAAGCAAAGGCCCCGTGCCTGGCTCTGCCGAAATAATGGCTCTCACAGCCTCCTCTCTGGGAAGCAGAGGGGTCAAACGTGCCGCTTCAGTGCCGGAGCCTCAGGCGGTCAGCCCTGTTTCTGAGAGTCTCTGGGTGCCTCAGGGCAGGTATGAAGAAGGAAAGAGCAAAAACTGGGTCACATCCGATGAATTCCACAAGAGAAAAAGGAGGCCCAGTTCAGGATGCTGAAGAAAAGGTCTTTTACTAGTTAAAAAGCCCAAGACATTTTGGCTTGTAGAAGTTCTTAAGGCCTTGTTTGCTTAAAAATCAAAACGGCAGAAATTTCTGATCCAGGAGCTCTGAAACCATTTACTGGTTGGTTTTCTTTCTGCGAGGAGATGGCTTTGCAGTTCCTGGCTCAGATGTTTCTGCAGCCTTGATTTTAACAGAAGAAGGCCTTAAAGGAGCGTTCACAGGCCAAAAGGCACTGGACTTTGGGCTGACAGAAGACCCCTTCCCAGCATCCTGAGACATGGCTCCTCTTTCTCCTACAGGCTCCAAAGTGCCCTCTTGCCTGCTAAGAGGTCGCTGGGCATTCCATGAGATGCTGGTTCCGTAGATGGTGACATCACCAAACGCTGCTGGGCAACCCTGGAGTGCCAGCTCTGTTTCAGAACCTGACACATTTGCTGGCACCAGGCAGGAGCGATGGATGCCACGACCAAGCCCCACCGTGTCCCTCCGGCGATGAGCGTCTACGCTGAAAAGCACAACATCTTCCAGCTCATGCAGAACATGACAGAAGCCCTCCTCGTCTACCGGCCTCCAGATCCCATAGAGTTCATGATCGAGCACTTGAAGAAGGACAACGACGACGTGCCCAGCATCTTTGTCCTGGGGCGGCCTGCCTCGGGGAAGACCACCATTGCCCGCTGGCTCTGCAAGCACCTCAGTGCCACCTACCTCTGCCCTCAGCAGCTTGTGAAGAACAAACTGCTCCGGGGCTCCCGGCAAGCCCTGGCCTGCCAGGAGAGCAAGGAGAAGGTCCCTGATGAACTGTGGGCCACCATGCTGGAGGAGCGCTTGGGCGACGTGGACTGCGTGAAGCTGGGCTGGGTCTTGGATGGGTTCCCCGAGACACGGAAGCAGGCCCGGCTGCTCCAGTTGGTGGGCATCGCCCCACGGCACGTGGTGATCCTGGACGCTCCAGACATGGTGCTGGTGGAAAGGAACCTGGGCAAGCTGGTGGACCCTGTCACCCAGGAGGTCTACCATACCACCTTTGACTGGCCCATCGACTTCACCGTACAGAAGCGCCTGGTGAGGCCTGAGGGCATCTCGGCTCAGGAAACCGCCCGGCGCCTCCTGGAGAGCCACCGGAACATCCCGGGCATCCTCCAGACCTACCCGAAGAACCACAAGGTCATCAGCGCTGACCAGCCCTGTGCAGACGTCTTTGCCCAGGCCCTGAATTTTGTGCAGAGCTGCTTCCCCTCAGAAACCCCCTTCACCCCCCGAGTCCTGCTTCTGGGGCCAACAGGCAGTGGGAAGAGCCTGCAGGCAGCCCTGCTGGCCCAGAAGTACGGGCTGGTCAACCTCTGTTTTGGGGACCTGCTGCGGGAGCAGGTGGCGGCCCGGACGGCTGTGGCGGAGCTCATCAAGCCCTTCTTTGAGAGCGGCTACCCGGTGGATGACAGCATTGCCCTCCGGGTGCTGAAGGATCGGCTGGCCCAGCCCGACTGCCTCTCCCGCGGCTGGGTGCTCCACGGCTTTCCGCGCGACATGGACCAGGCCGCCCTGATGAAGCACACGGGCTTCGAGCCCAACCGGGTCTTCTTCCTCAACTTGCCCACCGACGTGGCCATGCAGCGCCTCTGCCAGCGGGCCATGGACCCCGTCTCAGGGGAACGGTATCACACCGTCTTCAAGCCGCCGGCGGACGAGGAGGTGCACCGCCGCCTGTGCCGGAACCCCAAGGATGCCCCAGAGCGCGTGGAGAGGAAGGCTGAAGTCTACAGCCGCCAAGTGACCGACCTGGAGGAGTTCTACGAGGACGCCGTCTTTGTCAATGCTGACCAGGACCCCTACACCGTCTTTGAGTACATCGAGAGCTGCCTGGTCAAGCCCCTGCCCATCACCAAGACGAGGATGCTGTTCCTTGCTGGCTCTGAGGGACCCGTGTGATGCAGGGTGGTCGGGGGGGGCTGTGCACATGGGGGTGCAAGCTCAGGCAGCTGGCCAGTCTGTCCCATGTCTATGGGCCAGTGAATCCACCTTTAATCCAGGCTTTAAAGGGGGTCTTTTCTCTGAACAGACTCAACACTGTGGAGAGCTCCTTTAAAGCAGGCCCAAACCTGGGGTGTGTTCACTGCCCCTCCGGCATGGGAGTTACCCACCACCCCCAATCCAAACTCACAAACACACGCAGCAGTGGCAGTCCTACTACAGGTCGCCTTCCCCTGTCCTCTTAGCATCTGAATGAGGAGCCTCTGCTACCCTCTGTATGCTTCTTATATGGGGAGGGCTGGCGAGGCATTTACTGGCAGTCAAATCGGGGTGATTTGCTGGCATCCATGGGTGCAGGAGGCATAAGGACTCCACCTCCAGCAGGGGCCCAGTTAACACTTTTGCGCTCCTGCAAGTTGCACACTAATGGATGAGCCATGACGGGTTCCCGTGGTTCTGTGTTGCCATATGGCACGTGGCAGTTTCTCCCAAGAAATGGCACTAAAGTGGTGGGGACACACGTTTTTGATTAAAACATGGCAATTCTTGTTTTCTTCTTCAAATGGGTTGCTCTGTTTTCTTGGTCTCTACAGTCTGACACCATGGCTCAGGTTAGGAGGCTCAGGCTAGAAAGAGGGCAGACTGGCTGTTCCTCCTAGAGGGAGAAGGGGGAGAGATGATCTGCACATGCTCAGAGGTACAACTGCTTCCCTGACCTTCACTTGCACTTGCTTCACCACAGAAAAGCAGTGCTCAGTACATCCCTGAATCACCTCCTCTTTTCTGTTGTCCCACCCAAGGTGCCTTTCAAAAATTAAGTACATATTGCAAAGCAAAAGTGAAAACAATACAAAGCAAAGCAAACCACCCGTGGAAGCAAAACCCTGAGGGCAAACCCCTTTAAAAAGACAAAAGTCAACAGAGCAGGACGCGATTCAGAGAGACCTCACAGCCAGGTCCCAAAAGCCTTGTGAAACAGAAACGTTTTCACTTGTCCGGAGGCGGCGACAAGGAGGGAGCCGTCTTAGTCAGCATCCTTGGGGGTGGAGTGCCAGGGCCTGGGAGCAGCCACCAAGAGGGCCCTGTCTCCCGTTTGCTCACCAGATGCGTCCAAGAATGTGGGGGGGGGGCTTCAGCTGCCCTGCCAGCTTCTTCCAGAACCCCCACCCTGGGCAGAGCCATGCAGGAAGGGTTCTGGGGGCCGGGTTTGTGGTCCTCCTGTGTGCTGGGCAGGGCCTGCCACCTTCTCTTCTTCTGGGAACATCAATGGGCAAAGTCAAAGAATATGAAGATTGTTTTTCCCTGTGTGGGAGAGCTGAACGAGCTCTCTTTCTCACATGCACACACACACACACACACACACTCTGCTCTGCTCCATGGCAGTGCCGCTTGTATGTTGCTCACAGGTTTTTAGAATGGCCACCAGAATGTTTGTATCAGGTGCAGGAAGTGATGGGGAATCCTAGAAGCGTAGAGCTGGAGGAGACCCCGGGGCCATCGAGTCCAACCCCCCTCTGCCGTGCAGGAAGACACCATCACAGCGCTCCCAGCAAATGGCTATCCAGCCTTTCTTTAAAAACCTCCAAAGAATTGTAGGGTTGAATCAAGGGTTGAATCAAGGCACCCCAACCCTGTGTGGCCCACCAGTAAAGTACCCCGAACCTCCACCCTCTGTTGGAAAGCCCCCAGCCAAGGAGAGCCCAGTGTGGAGAAGTGGCGTGAGTCCTGGGGGTTAGGGGTCTTCCTACAAGAGGTCAACGGGGCAGGTTGAGCTGTGGGTCACCAGCAAGGAGGCAGCTGTGTCTCCCATCGTTCCCTTAGGGCCATTTGGGGCCACTTATGGTTGCTGGGCAGCGAGATTAGGAGGCAGAAGTCAAACAGCTGGGAAAACAAGCAACCTTGCTCCTTTCTCTTCTCTGCAGTGTGAGCTGAAATGAAAAGGGTATTTGCTCACTCTCCCGGCCCCTTGGGGGCCCCTGTATGTACTCCGCAGGGGCCGGGGAGCTCTGCAAATAGCACCAGGTGGGGCGCCTCCGTTGTGACTCTGGCCAAGGCTGACCTTCTGTTTCGGCTGGGCTGAAAAAGACATGCTTGCACGGGGAGTTGAGCAAACACTGGGAGGGTATCCCAGGACCACAGAGGGAGGGGATCAGCTTTCTCCCCAACCCGAAAAGAGGGTGGAAGTGGAACAGCCTTGCAGGCCGGGTGGGTTTTCCCCCTCCCTCAGGGAGCCCTTGGTGGGCCCTTCCTTTCCCCCCTGAAACTCCCCAAAGACAAGAAATCCCTCCTCTCCCTCTTGCTGCTCTTCCAAGTGCCTCCCATCCATACCCACTTGTGCGGGGTGTGTGTGTGTGTGTGTGTGTGTGTGGTTCTTTAAATGCAAATCCTCGCAGGCCCTTCCGGAGCACCAGCAGATCAAGAAGACAAGAAAAACTGTGGCAAGGGGGAGGGATGTGCCTCCAGTTCCCTTAGAGAAAGAGGGGCAAAGGCATTTTAAAATGCCGACGAGGAATGTGGGGGGGTGAACTCTCCCCTGCAGCCAGGATGGGTAAACTGAGGCTGTTGTACTTTGGGAGAGCTAGTGCGGTGTTGTGGTTTGAGTGCTGGGCTATGACTCTGGAGACCAGGGCCATTTCTGCACTAGACGTTACAGCACTATTATTCCTCTTTCAACATCCTATGGAATCCTGGGGTTTGCAGTTTAAGGAGGGGCCAGCCAGGATTCCATAGGATGTTGAAAGAAGAATAATAGTGCTATAACAGTCTAGTGCGGAAGTGGCCCAGGGCTCGAATCCTCCCTTGGCCTTGGAAACACACTGAGTATGATTTGGTTGCAAGAGCCAGTGCGGTGTCGGGATTTGGGCATTGGACTTCCATCCTGGAGGCCAGGGTTCGATTTCCCATAGGGTGACCTTGGGCCTGTCACACACTCTCAGCCCCAGAAAGCCCTCCTGATAGGTTAGCCTCAGGGTTGCCACAGGTTGGAAACGAAGGCACACAACAGCAACAGTGATTTGGTTATCCTAAAAACTGAATGATGGCGTTTTAGAAAGAGAGGTATGAGTCTATTGTATGTATGTATAACCACCAAAAAGAAAGTCAGAAGCCACTTTTCCTTCTGTCTGTATGTCATAAAAAGGAATACCTTTCTTTCTTCTTCCTATTTTTTTCTTTTTTTGTTTCTTTTTAATTTTTCCTTAAAAATATCTGTAATTCTATTTTTAAAAAACTCTTAAGACAAAAATCACACACACACACACACACACACACACAGAGTGTGCTTTTAGTATCCACTGGGATTTGATTCCAAGACACACACACACAGGGATACCAAAATTTTGTGGATGCTCAAGTCCCCTTACGTACAATGGTGTAGTAAAATGGCATCCTTGACACAAAATGTCAGAATCAAAGTTTGCCTCTTGGATTTTTAAAAAAAAATATTTTCAAGCTGTGGTTGGTTGAATCCATGGATACAGAATCTGGGGATATGGAGGGCAGACTGTGTGCAGGTGTGTGCAGGTGTGAGTGTGTGTGTATGTGTTATATAAAAAGAAACCTGCTGGGTGAGCTTGGGCAAGTGACACACACTCTCTCAGCTTCTGAGGAAGGCAAAAGCAAACCCTCCTCTGAGCAGATCTTGCCAAGAAAACTCTGGCAACTGAGTATGTTTAGTTTGCAGAAGAGAAGGTTAAGAGGGGATATGATAGCCTTGTTTAAATATTTGAAGGGATGTCATATGGAGGATGGAGCAAGCCTGTTTTTTGCTGCTCCGGAGAGTAGGACAAGGAGCAATGGATTCAAGCTGCAGGAAAGGAGATTCTACCTGAACCTCAGGAAGAACCTCCTGACGGTCAGGGCTGTCCGGCAGTGGAATCTGCTGCCTTGGAGTGTGGTGGAGTCTCCTCCTTCCTCGGAGGTTTTTAAGCAGAGGCTGGATGGCCATCTGTTGGGAATGCTTTGATGGGTATTCCTGCATAGCAGGGGGCTGGACTGGATGGCCCCTGGGGTCTCTTCCAACTCTATGATTCTATGAACCGCCCCCCCCCAAAAAAGAGCAGAGGAGGGACTTCTCCTTAAACCCCTTCTGTCTGGAAGTGCAGAGTCAGAGGGTACCTGGCTGGTGCCCTTGCTCTCACCAAAAGCACCTGATCTGCATGCAGGAAGATCTAGCATGTGCAGAAGAGCAGCTCTTGTTACCAGCTGTCAACTTCTGAATGAGAGAGAGAGAGAGATTCCCGCAAAAGAGACCTACCGGTCACCCACTGTGCTGCTCAGGTCACTATGGCTTCCATGAGGACTGACTGCATTGCCCCACAGGCTCTCTCCCTTTTCCTGCCGCCCGACATTTTACTAATGCTGTGGCAGCTTAGAAAAGCCAATGTGATTCTCGGCTGCATCAACGGGAGGATTGCGTGTGGGTCAAAGGAAGTAGGAGTGCCACTCTGTTCAGAGCAACCCTGGAGTCCAGTGTCCAGATCTGGGTACCCCAGACCAAGAAGAATATTGACCAGTTGGGTTTGTTTAGCCTGGAGAAGAGAAGGTGAAGGGGGGGCATGACACCCATGTTTAAATATTTGAAGGGATGTCATGTTGAAGAGAGCGCGAGCCTGTTTTCTGCTGCTCCAGAGACTAAGGCCATTTCCACACGAGGCTGTTATAGCACTATGATTCCACTTTCAACATCCTATGGAATCCTGGGGTTTGCAGTTTCGGGAGGGGCCGGCTGGATTCCAGGATTCCATAGGATGTTGAAAGTGGAATCATAGCGCTGTAACAGCCTCGTGTGGAAATCCAATAGGACACTGTGGGGCAATGGCTTCAAACTACAGGAATAGAGATTCCACATTAGGAAGAACATCTTGAGGGTAAGAGCAGTCTGACCATGGAATCGCCTGCTGCCTCAAAGGAGTCTGGTGGAGTCTCCTCCTTCTTTGGAGGTTTTTGAAGATAGGCTGGATGACCATCTGTCAGAGGGAGGGCTTGGATTGTGTGTTCCTGCGTGGCAGAAGGAGGCTGGACTGGATGGACTTTGGAGTCTCTTCCAGCTTTAAGGTTCTATAATTTGATGGTGCGTCCAAAGTGTGGCAGCCTCAATTGAGTCTTTTTAGCCCTACACAGCCCAGGACTTTAGGGGAGCAGTGGGTGGAAGACGGCCCCCCCTCATGCCATCCCAGTTGGTGCCCCCCATAACAGGGATTAGTGCACCGAGAGCATACCTGCAAGATTCCGTCCCCTCTGAGTTTGTGCAGCCCCCCGTCTCCCCATTCCACACCCCGTACCTGGCTGGCCTGGGAGCTGCCTGCCTCTGCCCCAGCCCTGGAGGGGGATTTGCCCATGTTTGCTGCCTCCTTATCAGCATCAGCAGCATCCGAAGAAGAGATAAGAGGAACAGGACAGACCTGCTTGGTTGGATGTTAAGGGAGCTTGAGCTGGAGGGGGTGGGTCCTTGGGATCAGGGGCAGCAGCTTTCCTTCAGACTCACCAGGAGTGATAACAAGAGCTTGGAAAGTTACAGTTATAAAGGCATCCCAAAGTACTTGCGTACCATTGTGGTTGCAATTTTTTGATGTCTCTTCACATTCTAGTTTCTAACAGTAACTAATTCAATTGTTGTTGTGTGCTTTCAAGTCATTCCTGACTTACAGTGACCTAAGGCATGGGGTGTTCTGGGGCTGAGAGTGTGTGACCCAGTCAAGGTTATCCAGTGGGTTTCTATGGCCAAACAGGGAATCAAACCCTGTGTAGTCCAACACTCAAACCATGCTGGCTCTCTAATCGGATTACCCCCTTGCTATTTAAAAGACACCTGAACGGCACAAGTGACTGGCCCTGTGGGATTAGAGTTGTTTCAACAGGCACTGCAATGTGTGAGCCAGCGCTGGAAGCATGTGATATTCCTCCTCCATCATTGCATGAGGACACACACCCCATAACTATAAAAGAAACTAAGTCTCTTCAGTTACACCACCAAAGGAGTGAAGTTATCCCTTGTTAAGTTACTGCCGTAACGCAACCTTGCCCACCCATCAATTAATGGCTCCCTTCGTCCCCTCTTCTCTCCCCGCAGGGCCAGAGTCCAGCAGCCTGGCTGCCTCCCTGGGGGAGAGGGGGCCTTTGTGGCCCTCCCCGGCTGCCTGCCGGACCGCCCCGAGGACTGTGGCTCCCCGCTGCCTGAGCCCGGCTCGCCCGCTCTCTCCTCGCTGCTCCTGCCGGCTGTCCCACTCTTCGTGCCGCTGCACTCGGACTGGAACACGGCCCAGGCGGAGTGGGGCCTGGCCTGGGAGGCCCAGGTCTACGGGGCTGGCTCCCTCTTCGCTCTGCTGGCTGTCCTCTCGCTGCTGGCCCTGCTGGCCCTCCCCTGCCGCTGCCCGGCCGGCTGCTGGCTCCTGGCCCTGCTCCACCTGCTGCTGGCTGGCGCTGGAGGGGCCCGGGCCCTCCTCCTCTTTGGTGACGCCCGCGGCCAGCTGGAGCTCTTCCCGGACTTTGCCGTGCGGCTCCTCCATGACCTGGCCCTGCCGTGCCTCACCTCGGCCCTGGCCGTGGCCCTCCTCCTGCTCTCGCTCCGCTCCCGGGCCAAGGCCTCCACCCGCGCTGCCGCCGCAGCCGGCCTCCGCCACCCGTGCCTGCTGGCCGTCCTACTACTGCTCCACTTCTCGGTGGCCACGGGGGCCGTCCTGGCGGCCGACCTGCTGAACCAGCTCCCCTTCCTGCTCCTGGCAGCCCGGGGCCTCTTTGCCCTCCTGGCCACGCTCCTCTCCGCTGCCTTGCTGGTCTTTTACTGTCTGGCCCGGGGGGACGCCGCAGCCCAAGTCTACGACCTCAAGGCCACTGCCACCCCTGCCAGCCGTTGCCCCTTCTCCAACAGCCACCGGTGGAGACGGGCGGCCCACGCGGCAGTGCTGGCTGCCTGCTTTGGGCTGCTGAGCGCCGGCCTCCACACCTACGCCCTCCTGCACGCCCTGGGCTACGGCCTGAGCCCCGAGCTCTTCGGCCCCTGGCCCTGGTGGGCCCTCCAGCTGGCCTGCCGGCTCTGCGAGGCTGGGATGGGGCTGCCCCTGGCCTTCCTGGGCCTCTGCCCGCTTTGCCGCTCACCCTCCGAGCCCTGGTGTCGGTGCTGCGTGGGCTTCTCCCCGGAGCATGGTGGGGCCGCCGCCACCAAGGCCCAGCTCCTGCCCAACAACTTCCAGTGGGCCCTCTCCCAGCACGAGAAGCTGGTGGTCTGCGACACCATCACCCGCAGCGAGTCCGACTACCTCCCGCTGTGCGCCCTGCCACCCGAAACGGAGGCCCTGCCAGCTGCCCCGGACACCAGCGACCCCACGGCCGACTTCCGCCCACCCTCGCCCATCGACCTCCGGCGCAGCATTGACGAGGCCCTGTGCAGCGAAGGGCTCTTCCAGGAGGGGGGCACCCTCTACGCCCCCAGCAGCACCTTCTCCCTCAGCCTGGCCCGGGGGCCGTCCTCACTGGGGGGCGAGCTGTCCCGGGCAGCCTCCTGTGTGGAGCTGGTTCCTGCCCCGTCCAGGGCGGCCCATGAGGACGACGACAGAGAGGCGTCCCTGGAGAGCAGCGTGCCCAACACCACCCTCTCCTCCCCGGGGCCCTGGAGGGTGGGCAGCACCGCCTCCGCCAGCAGCGCCAGCAGCAGTGCCTCCTGCTCCCCCTGCAAGCGTTCCACAGAGGACTCCTCCCTGGCGCTCTGCTCCAGCCCCGGCCTAAGCAGCGCCTCCGGGGTTCCCGGCCTCCCTGAGAGCCCCCCGCGATCCCCTCCGCCCCCAGGGCGCCAGTACTGGGTGCTGACCCCCGTCTCCCAGGAGTCACTGGCCTCCGTTGGGCAGCCGGGGGCGGAAACGGCCCTCCTGCAGAAGGAGTTCATGGACGTGTGCCGGCAGATCGACACCCTCAGCGTCAGCAGCGAGACCATAGACTTGTAGCGCTCGTGGTCCCCAGTGGCCCTGGGGGGCAGAAGGCCCCTTCTTCCCTTCCCCTTTCCAGGCATGTGCAATCTTGACTTCCAGAGGGGCAGAAGCTGCTCTCTCGGCCCTGCAGGGCACCGCCTGTCCCTGGGCCTCAAAACGCTGGCCTCCCAAGGGGTGTGGATGCCCACCTTGCATTGGCCTTTTTGCAAGACCGTGGGGCTGTGCTGTTTGGTGAGCCGATGGTGGAGGGTGTGCTGCCAGAGAAGACCACGGGATCACAGGGATGGAAGGGACACCAGCCGCCATCTGATTTAACTCTCTGCCAAGCACGAAGAGACCACTTAAGCACTCCTGACAGATGGCCATGATCCAAGACCCCGGGTGCCTCATCTGCCTCGAGGGAACAGCCCCCCCAGTGGCAGGGGCAATGCCAGCTGTGACGTGCAGAGCCCCGCTCCCCTTGCTCTTCCGGTGACTGCTCCACAAATTGTTTCACCCCCCCGCCCCGGTTGGTTGCTATGGTCTCTGTTGTGTTAGAAGAAAAGGGATCACCTCACCCTTCCTCCAGCCCTCACCTTGCTGGTCCCCCATTCCCCACCTTTTCTTCTGCAGGGGTTGCCTTGCAAAAAGATCCCCCATTTAGTGGCAACGAAGGAGGCCCTGACCTTGTTCTGTGTTGTTGAATCCAAATGAGGGAAAGTGGCGTGTGGATTCCCCGTTCCCTAGAGCCAGGCCTGGGAGGGGGAAAGTGGGAGACAAGACTTTGCACCCTTAAATTATCAATAAAAAAGAATTTTATGAAAAATTGTGTCTGGGTGTCCTATTTTGGCGAGAGCCTCTGAGAGCCCCCCTTCTGAAAAAATAAGCCCTTTTGGATTATTCAGATGCAAAAAGGACTCTGTGCGTGTGTGTGTGTGTGTGTGTGTGTGTGTGTGTGTAATCCACACCGGGCTGTGCAAGAGAACAGCAGCCCCGTCCCATGGTTAATCCTGTCTAGAGAGAGCCATTGCATCAGTGGGATTTACTGAGGTGTCAGCAATGGAATCCATGGATCAGCTCTAGTTGGAGCTCACTCACAGGATCTCAGTCAAGCATTAGGCCCAGTGTGTGTGTGTGTGTGTGTGCCTTCACACTGCCTGTCAAGTTAGGGTGACCTATGAATTTCATAGGGGTCTCTCGACAAGGAATCCTCAGATTTCTTTGCTGGTTCCTTCCTCTGAAATGGAGACTACAGAACCTGGTGTTTGTTAGTGATCTCCACCCAACCACTAAGCAGGGCTGACCCTGCTTAGCTTCCAAGATCAGGTGGGATCTGGTGCCGTTAGGGCATTTGGGCTGTCAGGTCCAAGTGACATCTGCGTAAGTCCTGGTGCTGGTTGGAATTCTCCTTCAGTCACACAAGAGTGAGACTCCCTCCCTACCCCCCAGTGCTAATTTTCTGTCCAGTGGAGAGCTGGGATGGGGCTGGAGAAGCATCTGGCTTGGCTTCTACAGCTGGGCACATGGCATTGCACTGGCGTGTCATCCTCTGTAACCTCTGGAGAACCACTGGGCACGGGGCAGGTGGACGCCTGTTACTGTGCATCCAGCTGCAGGAACACAGCTGGATGTTCTGCTGCTCCTCTCCCCTGGACAGTAAATAGCCACGCTGAGGAGGGGCTGGGGGTGAGCAGGTGGTGGGCTGGGGTCTCCAGTGCTGCATTTCAGAGCACGTTTGTTAAGAGTGAGACTTGTTATGGCGTCCCCTCCGACATTTCACAGATGAAAGCTGGGGGACGTGTGGCCAAGATGGCAAATCATAGAATCCCAGAAGAGTTGGACAGGACCCCGAGAGCCATCCAGTTCAACCCCCTTCTGCCATGTAGGAACCCACATCAAAGCACTCCCATCCAAACACTGCCTGAAAACCTCCAAAGAAGGGGGAGACTCCACCACACTCCATTGAGGCAGCATATTCCACTGCTGAACAGCTCTGACCGTCAGAAAGTTCTTCCTGAGGATTAGTGGAATCTCCTTTCCTGGAGTTTGAACCCATTGCTCCTTGTCCTAGTCTCTGGAGTGACAGAAAACAAGACCGCTCCATCCTTAACATGACATCCTTTCAAGTATTTAAACATGGCTCTCATGTCCCCTCTTAACCTTCTCTTCTGTTGTTAATGAGAAGGAACACACAGGCCGGCCCCTCCCGAAAGTGAAAACCCCAGGATTCCATAGGATGTTGAAAGTGGAATGATCGCGCTATAAGAGTGTCGTGCAGAAATGGCCTGAGAGAGGCTGCAGCATTTAGCTTTTGCCTGAGACTACAGGGAAGGGCAAGATTTTGCTCTCCTCTCCCTCAGGTGAGTTGAGGTCAAACTACTTTTCCACTTTGAACTCTGTTTGCAGGAATGGAAAAAGTGGAGGGGAATGTGGGAAAAGGAGAGAGAAACCGGGATGCTTTAAAAGCAGCTGAAAATGTGGGACAACAGAGAACTGGGACTGCCCCCACCTGGTTGGGACAGTTGGAAGGTATGGTTAAGAGTCAAATCGTTTAAAAATCAAACTATTCAGTCTTTAAAAAGAGTCCCTTTTTGTTCCTCCTCCTCCTCTTTGCTGTTACCACTTTCATGGACTCTGGGCATGTGCAGAATCCCAGCCTGCGAGGGACCCAGGCCCAGCCTGGCTACCCCCTCCCTCCCTGCCTTTTCTCTGGCCCCCTTCTCTCTTGCTGTGCCTGGGCCAGGCCCTTCCCTGTGGGGCTGGGCTGCTCCTCTGACCCTCACGTTTCTTCTCCCTGGAGACTGGCCTTCATTTCCCTCGACTCCCCGGCCACGCTCCAATCAGCAACTGATGCTGCCTGTGGATCGATCAGGCTCTCTGCACACCCAGTTTTCCACTCGGGGCAGGCGGGGGTCCCTTTACTCCCAGCGGCAGTGAGGCAGGAAACTAGGCTGCCCTCTCTCTGCCTCGCTGCACACGTTAAACTGGGGCAGAGTGTTCCAGCAGCAGAAGCAGCCGCCGCAGCCGCACCCAAAACCTAGAGTCCAAAGAACATGCCCAGGGATTGGAGAAGGGGGAGGAGGAGGAGAGGAATGCGACAGGGCTATCCTGAATGCGAGGAAAAGGTGGCCTTGCACATAGGCCGAGAGCATCTCTGAACACGTGCAGAGGGCATTCTCCTAAGGACCAGTGGACCCACAGGCAAGGCTTGTCTGTGGATGACCCAGATCTGTTTAGAAGGGTTTACCCTGTCTGACCTTAGCTTAGTCTACAAATGTTTGTGCCACAATAAAAGAGTTTGTGTTTAAGGTGCCATCCTGTGGTGTAGTTTTACCGAGCGTGCAGACCTGTGCCACCCGTGCCAAGGGCTGCGGCTTTGTGTCCGTAAGGCAGCGGCCAGCATTGCAGGGGAGGCAGGGCTGCCGGCTGGAGGCCCCAGCTGGGAATTTGGCATCAGCCACCTGGCCTCCCCACCCTCGCTCTGTTGTTCCCTCTCAGGGGTGGAGTTTGTTTTGGCCTCGGTTTTGGGTTGGTTTCATTTTTTGCTGCAAACCCCATGGCAGCCAGAGGGGAAATGATTTTTTTCTAGCAACAATGGATAGTTAAGAGCTGTCCTGGTTGTAATCCAAACTGTTCTGGGCTCCTTTGGTCTTAGTGGCCCAAATCCATTAGCTTTAAAAAATACCTGCTCCTAGCAGAGCTGAAAAGAGCTACAAAATTGTTTTCTCACGATAGGTCAGCACAGACATCTACATAGGGACTGTCACGACGTAGGCCTGCAGTGCAGCATTTGCAGACACACAGAGTTGTCAGAGCAAAACCTTGAGAGGGTTCCTGTGCATTTCCTGGTGGTGTACCAGAGGGAATTTCAGCAGGTGTTGCTTCTGTTACCTGGTTGCATGACAAGCAACACTGTTGAAATCACCTTTCTCTCTCTCTCTCTCTCTCTCTGTGTATATGTGCCTTCAAGTCACCATGAATATTTCCTAGGGCTTTCTTAGGCAAGGAACACTCAGGGGTGGTTTCACTAGTTCTTTCTTCTGCAATAGAGCCTCCAGTACTTGGTGTTTGTTGGCGATCTCCCATCCAAGTAGTAACCAGGGCTGACCCTGCTTAGTTTCCAAGATCAGATGGGTATTTAGGCATACGCCCCCGCACCACACCCTTAAAGGTCTGGGACCCTGCTCCAGTTTTCACCCTGGCAACACTAGCACAGCATGGGCACATCACTCAACCGGGCAGTCCCCACACTTCCTCTGGAGAGAGGTCCAAGCGTGGCTCATGCTCTTCCGAGACCACTGTCCTCACTGCAGCCGTGAGAGCTTTTTCTGTTTATTTTTAAAGAAGACCCAGTGCTTATTTAAAAAGGAAGAACGCAGAAACAAAATTGCCAGCTGCAGGGCTTGGCCCATGTAGGATGTGGGAAGCCCCTGACACCCGGGGCCAGAGGCACCCCGGGACACTGCACCCCCACAATCACCACTCTGCACACCCCCTCTCTCCCGTGCCTCCACGGCCGCCTTCCTTGGTGGCCAGAGAGCTTCTTTCCAAGTGGGGCTTTCCGCTCCCGCTGGCCGCTGGGATTTCCTCGCCTGGCTGGCTCTGAAAGTGAGCGCTCCGGATCTGGCGCCAAGGGGTTAGCCTTGCACAAGCTGGGCCTCGGGGGTTGGCCAAGAGCTCCGGCCAGACCCAGGCAAAACTGCAACCCCCCTACAATGGCCCTCACCCGACAGCAACTGGAAACAAGGAGAAGCCCAGAGGAAGCCTTGGAGGGATGGAGCGGGCTGAGGGCTGGCCAAACTCTGTGGCTCTGTGCCAGCACTTGTCCTCTTCCCCATTTATCCCTGGATTCCTCAGCCTGGCTCTGCGGGCACTGCTAGGCTGCTTGTGTGGACTGAGGCGTTCTTCTCCTGCAGGGGCACGGGGGGGGCACTATGTGTGGCAGGCACCCCTTGGCTGAAGCTGAACACACAATACACCCCCCCCAAGTCACCCCACTTCTTCACACTGAGGGATGTCCACCCTCCTCCTCCTCCTCCTCCTCCTCCTCCTCCTCCAATTGCTCATAGGATACTAGATTCCTAGAATCATTGAGGTGGAAGACCCTAGAGGCCCTCCAGTCCAATCCCTTTCTGCCATGCAAGAAGACGCAATCCAAGCATTCCCAACAGACGGCCATCCAGCCTCTGCCTGGAAACCTCCAAAGAGGAAGGAGACTCCACCCCACTCCACTAAGACAGCAGCAGATTCCACTGCCAGGCAGCTCTGACCATCAGGAAGTTCTTCCTGAGGTTCAGGTGGAATCTCCTTTCCTGCAGCTGGAATCCATTGCTCCTTGTCCTAGTCTCTGGAGCAGCAGAAAACAAGCCCACTCTCTCCTCGACATAACATGCCTTCAAATATTTAAACATGGCTATCCTGGCCCCTCTTAACCTTCTCTTCTGCAGACTAAACATCCCCGGCTCCTGAGCTCAACACAGGTCTGGGAGAGGGGATGCCAACCCAGGAAAGACAGGGGGAATCAGGCTGCGGAAGGGCAGCGTCTTAAGCATCGGAGGCCGAATGGTGTCTTATGCATGCCCAGGGCATGTCCATAAGTTCCTCTGTGGAAGCAGTCAGACGTTTTTGCCTTGGTATTCCGCTCCAGGTTTCAGGAGCAGAACTGCCCCTGTGGTGCCACTGTGCATGCAGATGCCCACACCGTGCGCCTACACACATGGTGCCACATTCAATTGCAGAAGGTTGTCCCTCAGCATAAGCAGTGCCTGTCTCTGCACGCAGACATTTTCACCCTCAACCCAGGCCCTCCGACTCTCCTGACTTGGCAGGGGCAGTCCTGGGCAGTCCTCTGCTGCTGTCCCGCTTTTCCAGCTGCTTTTATAACATCCTGGTTTCTTTCTTCTCCTTGCACTTTCCCCCGTTGTCAGCAGCTTACTTAAACTGCCGCAAATAGATTTCAAAGTTCCAAAGTCTTTTGCCCCCAATTAATTCAGGAGGACGGAGAGGTGAGGGCTGAGTCTTGCCCTTCCCAGGAGGATCATCCAAAAACAAACGGCTGCGGCCTCTCCTGGCTAGTTTCCACCTGTGAAATGTTAGAGGGTATGACCACTCCAGTGCAGGATGCTGGCCGCCGATGGCTAAACAAGCTGGAGTAGGTGGGGAAAAAAGTTCAGAAGATTATTGAAAGCAGAAAGAGTTCTAAGGAGCACCTGTTTCCACAACCTCCCGTGCTGTCCAGGGAACTTTGGAGGCAACCGGCTTCGTCTCCCCTTGGTTCTCAGCCTTGCCGTCGGGAAGAGGGTCCCTGTCCTGAAGATAAGCAGAGCCTCCGGGTGGACGTGAGAGGCTGGCGGAGTGCTTTGTGATGTGGTTGCTGGTACTTATGAGACACCTACTCAGGGGTGTAGTCAGTCAGAGCGGAGTATGAA
This sequence comes from Ctenosaura bakeri, assembly GCA_948474755.1. Lineage (NCBI taxonomy): Eukaryota > Metazoa > Chordata > Lepidosauria > Squamata > Iguanidae > Ctenosaura > Ctenosaura bakeri. The sequence goes on along the minus strand of CAOLHI010004478.1, from coordinate 123,971 downwards.
GCCATTGCCCCCAACAAGAACTCTATTCCCCTCACAAAAAATTATCCTTCAGCCCCCCAAATCTGTGGCACCGCAGACCTTCCAACATTTCACAGATGAAACTGGCCAAATGTGTGGCCAAGCAACTTCAGAGTGCAGTCAAGATGGCAAAGGTTATTGATGAGGAGGAAGCAGCAACCTGAGGCTGCTGCTGTTTGCTTTTGCCTGAGCCAACTGGGAAGGACAAGATTCCACCCACACTCTCCTCTCCTTACTGCTGAGTTGATAGAGTGCGGAATATTTATGAACTTTGAGTGATGTTTGCCACAATCAAAGCAAGCTGAGGACAAAGGGGGAAAGTGGGCAAGAAATTAGGACACTAGAAAAACAGAATTAATCAGGACTGTCCCGGCCAAATTGGTATAGTTGGAGGTTGTGGCATTGCAGTAACTTAAAATTACAGTTGATCATTTTGAAATGTTGAGCCTTCTGGAAGGGAAGATGGAAGGGAAGACTCTGCTTTTGCTCCACAGACTAGGACACGGAGCAGTGGATTCAAACTACAGGAAAAGAGATTCCACCTAAACATTAGGAAGAACTTCTGGACAGTAAAAACAATTGGACAGTTAGACGCACTCCTGCCTCAGTGGAGTGCGGTGGAGTCTCCTCCTTCTTTGGAGGCAGAGCCAAAGGATTGTGTTTATTCCTGCACGGCAGAGGGGGAATGGACTGGATGGCCCTGGGGGTCTCTCCCAGCTCTCTATGATTCTATGATTCTATGCGATTTAGGCACCCAAAGAAAAGAGGCAGGCCAAACGACCACAGGATGTAAAAACAGCCAATGGAAGAGTTGTACATATGGAATTTTTTTCCAGATTTCAGTCTCAGCGATGCGAGAAATGTGGAAACTGAAGGAAAATGTCGTTGGGGGCCAAATTTCTTATTTGAGGGATAAAGTCCTCATTTGACCCCTTGAGCGCCACCTCCATGGCCATTTCCACACTGGCCTGTTGTAGTGCTATGATTCCACTTTCATCATCCTATGGAATCCTGGGGATTGCAGTTTTGGGAGGGGCCAGCCGGCCCCTCCCGAAACTGCAATCCCCAGGATTCCAGAGGATGTTGAAAGTGGAATCATAGCGCTACAACAGGCTAGTGCAGAAATGACCCCAGTCTACCCCATCTTCCTACTAAGAACAGAATTTAAAGTGGCTGGCGATGTGATCAAAAGCAAGTGAAGAGTAAAAGGGCATCAGATCATTGCTTTTGACCATAAAACTCTTAAATCCAAAGATTCTCAAAGTGCTTTAAGAGGCTGGGAGGAAGAGAAGGGTCTCTTTCACTTCACACCCTCTTGTAAGCAGGTGGACCTGCCAGCGGCAACTCGGAGGGGAGCTGGGCCTTTGCGGGAGGAATCTCCTTCTCCTATCCTCCCATCAAGGGGGTCTTCTCAAGAGGGTTCCTCCCCAAGATCTTGATAGAAGACCCCCTAGACAGGCAGGCCCCGCTACATTGCCCAATGTCTGCTGGTCACTTCTTTGGGGGCAGGACAGAGGGAAGGGGGCTGGCTGGCTGCTGCCGCCCTTTTGTGTACAAAACAGCCCCCTTCGGCCAAGTCAGGCACATCCCGTTGGCTTCCCACGAGTGCCATCTAGTGATGCCACAGCGTTCCTGCCCTCCTACTCCTGCCTAAAAACCAGCAGCACCCAGATTTTGTGGGCCAGTCAGGGACAAAGGCCTGGACACCACAAAGCCCCATGAGGAGCAGCTTAGCAAACCGGGTGTGTTTAGCCCAGAGAAGAGAAGGTTGAGAGGGGACATGGTAGCCATTTTCAAATATTTGAAGAGATGCTATATGGAGGGTGGGGCAAGTAGAACATGGAGCCATGGCTTCAAACTACAGCAAAGGAGATTCCACATTAAGAAGAAATTCCTGACAGTAAGAGCACGCTATGGCCCCAATGGAGCGTGGTGGAGTCTCCTTCTTCTTTGGGGGTTTTTAAAGACAGGCTGGGTGGCCATCTGTCCAAGGGGGGGCCTGGATGGTGTTTTCCTGCAGGGCAGAAGGGGGCTGGACTGGATGGGGTCCCTTGGGGTCTCTTCCCAGTCTGCGACCCTATGGCTCCTGCAGCAAGAAGGCCATTTCCCACTGGCAGCGTGCACGGGGATGCACTTGCTGGGTGTCCAGAGACACATTGTATTTGAAAAGGTTGTGACACACACACACACGCACACACACAGAGACACATTCTGAACACAGCAGATCCATTTTGACCTGAGAAGCTAAACAGGGCCAGGCCTGGCTGGGACTTGGAAGGGAGATCATCCTGGAATGCCGGGTGTGGGGGCTATAGTAGTCAGAAAAAGGCCCTGGAAAAGCTCCCCTGAATGACAAAGGGTGCCAAGGAAATCAGAGTCAACCCAAAGGCCTATAACAACAACAAGAAGTGTGGTGTTGCTGTTTGAATGTTGGACTAGGACTCTGGGAGACCAGGGTTTGAATCCCTGCTCAGCCAAGAAAACCCACCAAGTGCACGTGGGCACAAGTCACACTCTCTCAGCCTCAGAAGAAAGCCAGGGCAAAGCAGGAGCTGAATAAATGTTGCCAGGAAAACCCTACAAGAGGGTCTACAACAATATCAGCAACAATTTATTGTATATTTATTAAATCGATTCTGTACTTAGGATTTTGTAAAGTATAAAATAAAGGAAGGGAGTGGGAGAGAGGGAGAGAACCCAGTGGGTGTGGGGAGCATCTTCAGCAAAACACAGCCAGCACAGTTTGAGTGCTGGACCAGGAGACGGGGAGATCAGCGTTCGAATCCTGGCTGAGCCACAGAAACTGATTGGGTGACCTTGGGCAGGTCACACCCTCTCATCCTCAAAGAAAGGCCATTGTGGCAAATCCCTTCTGAACAAATCTTGCCACGATAGGTTGGCCTTAGTGTTGCCATAAGTCAGAAACAACTTGAAGGTGTACAGCAACAACAATAGCAACAGAGAATGCTTTGAATAATTTGGGGGAGCAGGGATGTGGTGGGTGGGCATGGCCCTCCTAGGCCCCATGTGAGTCTAATGGGGGCCCACCAAGCCCTCCCTGTTGCCCACCTTGCCCTCAGAGGAAGCAGTTAAAGAGCTGGGGGGGAGTAGATTTTCTCCCCCTGGAGGGACTGGGCACAAGACGCAATGCCCCATAATAAGAGGGGGAGAGGGGCCCCTGAGGGCACATGGCTCCTCAGCACCCCGGTAGGTGTGGGACAGTATTGGCGACACCCTTAAGTTCTGCACGCAAAGGAGCCCCCCAGGAGCCAAAGGGTGCATGAAAGGAAAGTTCTGATTTTTTAAAAATATTTAAGCTGTTCATGGCCGCCCTTCAGCCCTCCAAGGCCCCCAAGGTGATGTACAACATGTTAGAACGGTGAATGCACAAATAAAATGTTTATCAAACAAACTGAAACAAATGCTTTAAAATAGCTTTAAAACCAGACACTTAAAAAACAAAGAAACAACCCAAGCAACCTGGTTTTAAGGACCAAAACGCCATGAGGAACGAGGTGGTCTCAGCTGCTTGCTGGAAGCTCAATGGGGGGATGGAGCCAGCTTGACTTCCCTTGGGAGGGAGTTCCACGGCCAGGGGGCCACTGCAAAGAAGGCCCTGCCATGTCTCTCTTCCCGCCTGGCCTTGTGAGGTGTGGGAATTGGAACGGCCTCCCTGAGGACCCCAGATTTCCCACGGGAGAAGGGGGGCTTGCAGATACCCCCGGCCCCAGGCTGCTTAGGACTTGCAACAGCCTCACCTGTTGCCTCAAGAGCAAGGCAAACAAGACTGACTTCTGACACAAAATTGGACACCTCCAGGGCTCCAATGCAGGCAGGAGGAACCTTGAACTGGGCCAGAGAAGAAAAGGTGACAAAGAAGGGCCTTCACAGCAAGGAGGCTGTTGAATGTCAGGCATCTTTATAGCCCGCGCTCCTATGGCTGCAGGGAAGGGAGTGGTTTTTTTTTAAAAAACATGGAAATAATTTCTATTGCAACAAGAAGGAGCAAAGAAGCAACTGCGTGTTGTATCATCAAGGCATTAAAAACATCAAAAAACCCTCAGAGCATGCTGAGAGGTATGGATTACAAAAACATGGTTGTGAGTTCGAAAGTCCATCTTTCATTGTTGGGTGTTTGAATTTCTTGTGGGACTTATCCCCAAGCGCACCCATTTCTGTCTGTTTTATCATCCAGATATTAAAAACATAAACTACAAAACACTATCCTGGGGTAGAAAGCCCATCAGTCATCATTAAATATTTAAATTCCCCGCCTGGCCGATCCCAAAAGACTGTTCCACAGATCACGGCATGTGCTTGGATGCCCATGATTGAATTCCCGAGACTTCCATGCCCTGTGCCGTAAAATCCACCCCTCCCTCCACACACAGATTCCCCCGGTCCTCCTTGCCAGCCAGGAAGGGCGAGGATCCAGCAAACATGCCCTGGACCTCACCTCTCCAAGGATGCCCTTTGCTTCCCGGGTGGTGGGGCATCAACTGAGAGGGGTCTGACCCTGCTGAACTGGTGGCAACCAAACAGGCGTGCCTCACTACGATCAGACAATGCCAGCAGCCTGGTGTAACATTTATTTATTTGTGTTTTTACTTTTACATAACCATTTAAAAGCAAATGGGAGGGGATATCAGCAGTAGCATCCGGGATGCCAGATGATGCCAGAGAGGGCAGCCAAAATGGTGAAGGGTCTGGAAACCATGAAGCCCTCTGAGGAGCAGCTGGGTAGGTTTAGCCTGGAGAAGAGAAGGTTAGGAGGTGAGATGGTAGCCGTGTTTAAATATTTGAAGGGATGTCAGAGGGAGGATGGGGCAAGCCTTTTTTCTGCTGCTCTGAAGACTAGGACATGGATCAATGGCTTCACACTCCAGGAAAAGAGATTCCAGCTAAATGTTAGGAAGAATTCCCTGAGGTAAGAGCTGTTTGACAGGGGAATTTGTTGCTGCCTCAGTGGAATGTGGAGGAGTCTCCTTCTTTGGAAACTTTTGAACAGAGGCTGGATGGCTGTCTGTCAAAGAAAGGGCTTTGATTCCTGTATTCCTGCATGGCAGAAGCGGGCTGGACTGGACAGGGTCCTTTGGGGTCTCTCCCAACTCCAGGATTCTATGAATTTCTCTGCAATGAATCACCCACATCTGTTCACAACAGGCAGTTGAGTGGTCTAACGCTCACCTCTGGCGGCCCAGAGCATTGCAGCCTTCTGAACAGAGCAGATCTGTGTGTGTGTGTGTGTACAGCTCCCTGCTAAAGGGGCCCATAAGGAGAAGTCCCTGCTGCGGAGTTTCCAAGAGAGGCCATGGGTTCATTTAAATCAGAAAGTCCCAAGGAGCTGGCCCAGGCCAAGCTTCCAAGGAACCTGTACGAATGCAATGCCAACATGGGACGGGCATGGTGGCCCTGCCTGGGGCGCTGGGGCGGAGGGGGAGGGAAGCCCCCCACCAGAGAGCCTGAGAAGCACCACATGAAGGGAGCCAGAGGAAAACCTGTGTTTCTGATCCTGAAATAGGGAAGAAGAGGAAATGTCCAGGAACAAAAATAGCCAACAGGCATCTCCCCTCCCTCCCTGTTGTTGTCCGCATGCACGCACACACACACACACACACACGCACACACACACACACACTCCAGGCTGCTCTTTGCTCCTGCCCTGCACCTCGGGGCATCCTCTGTTCTCCGGGTCCTGTTGCAGCAACACATACTCACACCCGTCCCACTTGACTGGGCAGCTTTTAGACTCTGGACGACCCCCCAAAACTCCTCCTCCCCCTTCACCAAAATAAAGGGAAGGCAGGCCTGCTGCTGGGGGGGTCGGTTTCCCTGGGCCTTCGGCCCTTCCAGCTGTGGGGAGGGGGCTTCCCTGGCTGCGCTCAGCCCACTGTGGCTCCCAAAAGGTTTCTTTCAGTCTTAAGTGTTATTGGGCTATTTTGTGTTTCTGTCTGCTGCACCCCCCTTGGAAACTCTGGCCGGCCGAGGGGGATGGTACCCACGGGCTTTATGTAGAATGTCGTTTTGGGACCGCTTCCCAGAAGTTTGTTTGTAAAAGTTTTCATTACTACATTTAACACTTCAGACGTTTTTATCTGTTTGCACCTGGCCTCCGTCGGGGCAGAGCTGGGGGCCGGAGGGCAGCTAGAGGAGCGTTTTAAATAAATAAATGAAGCATAAACATAAATACTGATATTTTTTTTTCTTTCCTCTTGCATTTCCTTTTCAAACAGAGGTGCCAGGTGTCCCTTATCTGAGAGCAATTAATGATGATGATGATGATACGGAGACTCGATTCCAAGCAGAAGCCTGCCCTGGGAAGCGCTCCCTGTGCGCCCACCCAGCGGCGCCTCCTCCCCAGCCAGCCTTGAGGACGGAGGGGGCCTCGGCGACACTGCCCAACTATGACACCTTAAGAGTGGTCTCTCTCTCTCTCTCTCTCTCTCTCTCCGTCCTTCGGAAACCTGGGATCTATAGCTCGGGGGGCTCCTTTGCCTCCTGTTGCCCTTCTCGCGCGCTCAAGCCGTTTCCGAATCCCGGCGACCCCTTTTCTTGCTTTCCTCGGCGAGCTTTGTTCGGAGGGGGATTGCCTTGTCCCTCTCGGGGGCCGAGGGGGGGGGTCGGAGCCTGGTCTCCGGAGCCGCAGTCCGGCGCTCCAACCACTGCACGGCGCTGCCAGAAGAGAACCACCTCCGGGGTCGCCCGGGGCAGAGGCGAGGCTCTTAAAGCGCTCTGGAAGCGCGGCAATCTGGCCGTGCGGAGGCCTTCCTTAGCGCTCGCGCCCTGGGAACTCCTGAGGCGGGGGGGTCATTTCGGATGGGGGGCTCGGTCCCTCCGAGGGCCCCCCCGTCCGCCCGCCCGCCCGCCCGTCGGTCCGCCCGTCTCCGCCTGCGGCCCCTTCGCTTCCCGGCCGCCAGACGGAGCGCTCGCCGCCCGCTGGGCCGCCTCGCCGGGCCCCTCTCGCCTCGCCTCTCTTCGGCGGGGCCGCCCGGAGGGAGGGAGGGAGCCGGGGAGGGAGGGAGGGAGGCGCTCGCTCGCTCGGAGCGGCAGAGCCGGGAGGCCCGGAGGAGCGTCCGCGGGCGGCGTCCGGCGCCGGGATGCGGGTGAGCAGAAGCTGCGGGGGGCGGCGGCCGCGGGAGGGGGAGGCGGGGGGCCCCGCGCGGAGGGACCCCGGACACCCCCGGGAGGGGGGACCCCCTGACCCCCCGAGGGAGGGAGGGGGCGCGGGGCGGGGCGGGCTCCTCCTCCTCTCGGCCTCCCGGCTCGGCCCTCCCGGGACCCCCGGACGGAGCTGCCTCCTCTGCGGCTCCCCTCGCCCTCCTCCCGGGGGCTTCGCCTCCGGACCCTCCCAGGGGGGTGGAGGGGCGGGGAGAGAGGGGAGGGCGGCGGCCGGGGACCCGCACCCTCGCTCCGCCCACGCCCGGGGGCGCGCTGCCTGGCCGAGGGGCCCCCTCTCTGCCCCCGCGGCCTCTCCCTCCCTCCCTCCGGGGCCCGGGGGAAGGCGGGGGCGGGGGCTCCGGCGGCCCCTCGGGCTTTGTGGCCCAGACTCGGCTCCCATCGCTAGAGGGGGACGAGGGGGAGCGTCGTCCGCGCCCGCCCCCCCTCCCGGCCCCGCTAGAGAAGAAGCGGGGGAAGCCGGGCGGGCGCCCCACCACCGCCCCCCGACTCTCCCGGGGGAGGGGGAGCGGGCCGACCCCCCCAAGATGCTTTTGGGCGATCTAAGAAGGGGCGGGGCGTGGGAACTTTCTGGGGCCCCCGACCCCGGGAGAGAAGCAGGGCTCCCCGGCGCCTCCCCGCCGCGGGGGGAGAGAAGCAGCGGGGGGACCGTGGGGTGGGCCCCCGGTGGCCGAGAGGCAGCCCCCAGCCAGGGAGATCCCGGCCGTTGGCCGTGCCGTGGTCGCCGCCGCGAATATCTCCCGCCTGATGGCCAGCTGAAGGCGAACCTGCTCGCGGGCCTTTCTCGGCAGCCTTGGTTCGGAGCGGGCCTGCCCCTGCCCCCCCCGAGGCCGAGAGAGTGTGACTTGCACGGGGCTCCCAGCCGGGCTCGGGGACGCTTGGCCGGCCTTCCTGCGGACGCCCTGCCCGGGCTGCGTGTGGAGCGGGCGGCGGTTCTTCACCTCCGCAGGGCTGGTAAGGTTCCTGCACGGAAACCGAGAGCCAAACGCCGTTCCCTCCCTGCGGGGCGGAACCGCAGCCTTCAGGCGTTGGCACCCTCCGAGGCCGGGAGAGCAGGGCTTCCTCGGGGTTACCCTCGGGTTTCCACCGCTGAGCAGGGATTCGAACCCAGGTCTTCGGAGCGGGGGTCCAGCCCTCAAGCGCCACACACCCCCCGGCTCTCTAAGAAGAAGAAGAACAACATTGAGTCGGAAGAGGAGGAGCTGCTGAAGCCCGCGCCAGCCTGTGGGAACCCTCGGGCCCTCTGGTAGTCCCGGCCGACCATTCCCATCATCCCCACCCAGGCGAGGGATGGGGGGAGTCGGGGCCAGAGCTTCCTTATTCTTGCCCTGGGGGACGGGGAGGGGCGTGTGCCTGTCCCCTTCCTTGGGGGCCGGCAAAGGCCGTGGCTGTGGGGGACGGGGGAGCCCAGAGGCCCTTCCAGGCCAGGAGGCCAGCCGTGGGGGCCAGTGGTGGGATCTGACTCCGCAGAGGTGCTGGAATTGCCTCCTCCCCCCCCAGTTCTGTGGTTGTCGTGTCAAGCCTTAGTGTTAACCTTTTGCCTCTTTTAGTCCTCCTGTGTTCATTTCCCAGCCCTCTTGAGCCCTAATTTTTTTTTTGGAGGGGGGAAAGCATGATATTAATAATTAATTCATACATAGTTGCACTGACAGTTAGACAGCTGTTGGTATCCTGTTGCTGCTGGGTGCCCTCAAGTCCTTTCCAACTTACGGCAACCCTAAGGTGATGCTATCACAGGGTTTTCTGGGGCTGAGAGTGTGTGACGTGCCCAGAGTCACCCAGTGGGTTTCCGTGGCCGAGGGCAGAATCGGACCCTGGTCTCCAGCGTTGTAGTGGCCCAGTGGTCAGAGTGCTACACCGTGCTGGCTCCTTCGCCCTCTGTAAAGTCCCCCCTGAAAGCAATTGGGTGTTTTTGTCTGGTGGGGAATAGCAGGATTCATATCAAGGTTGCAGATGTGAAGTTGCCCGTGTGATCCGGTTGCACATAGGTGCAGATGTGGATTGCGCATGGCTGTGCATTGCAGATACAGGTGCACACGTGTATTGGGTTGCAGCTCACTAACGAGGCAGTGTGGAAGGAAAGTTTTCTTCCAGTGACAGACGGTGTGTCACTCATTCCCCCCCCCGTCCCACACCCCTCCACAGGGAGGGATGTCTAGTGTGGGAACATGGGAGACAGGGACTTCATGACTGTCCCCAGGATCTCTGGAACTAACGAGGCAGTGTTGCTTAAGTGTTGTGTGTGAGCACAGAGTTAGGCCTGTGGCATCCATGCCGCGTAGGGCCTGTCCCACCACAGCCTTGGCAGGAGGGGGCCCTTCCTGGGAGAGTTCGGGTGGTGTTGGGGAGGCCCGGTTGCTACCCTCTCCTTCCTCCTGAATGCTTTTTCTTAATGCCTGCTTGTTTGTTTCTGGTGGGAAAAGAAAAGAGGAGAGGAACCCGGGCTAGGAGAATAACAGAGGGCGCGGCAACAAAATGGTGAAGGGTCTGGAAGCCATGAAGCCTTATGAGGAACGGCTGAGGGAACTGAGGATGTTTAGTCTGCAGAAGAGCAGGTGAAGAAGGGACAGGATAGCCATGTTTAAATATCTGAAAGGATGCCATGTAGAGGAGGGAGAGGGCTTGTTTTCTGCTGCTCCAGAGACCAGGACAAGGAGCAGTGGATTCAAGCTGCAGGAAAGGAGATTCCACCTGAACCTCAGGAAGAACTTCCCAAACTTCCTGACAATCAGAGCTGTCCGGCAGTGGAATCTGCTGCTGCCTCCATGGAGCGAACCAGAAAAATGCTCAGCCTGCTTTCATGCACCCTTGTGGCACCATCGCACTTGGAGGATTGAGTAGAGTTCAGAGCATGTTGCCAGTCAAAAGGAAAAGAGCCAGAAATATGTGCAGCCTGCGTTGATGCACCCCTGTGGCACCACCGCACTTGGAGCACTGAGTAAGTTCGGCCGCAGCCGCCTCCCTCATCTCAAAATCCATCTTGCAGACCTGGAAGAGGCCCAGAAAAGGGTGATTGAAACAACCGAGTGACAGGAGCAACTCCCTATGAGGAGAGGTTACACTGCTTGCAGCTGATCCCCATGGGGGAAAAAAAGGGTAGATAAGGAGAGACGGGACGGAGGAGCATAAAATTACACCTGGTGTAGAGAAGGCGGAGAAGCAGCCGGAGGATCCTGAAGTCGGGTGTCATCCAGTGAAGCTGAATGGTGGGGGATTTAAGTTAGATGGGAGGAAAGTTTTCTTCCAGTAACAAAGGGTGTGTCACCCGTCCCCTTCTCTCTCTGTCCCACACCCCTCCACAGGGAGGGATGTCTAGTGTGAGAACATGGGAGACGGGGACTTCTCCGGGGCTGTCCCCAGGATCTCTGGAACTCCCTTCCCAGGGAGCTCAGACTCGCCCCTCCTTGTTCCCCTTCTGTGGGGGAAGCTCCAGGGGTGGGGGCCGGAATGGGCCTTGCAAAATGTGCTTGATTGTCTGTTTCCTGTTTTCTTTTTAATGGCTTACAGTTTTATCTGGTTTTAATTGTCTGTTAGTTCAATTCCTTTTTTAACTTTTCTATGCTATGGATTTTTAGCTGTGCTTGTTTTAATTGTTGTAAGCTGTCTCAAGTCCCAAACTGTGGAAAAAGCAGAATATAAATAAATACAACGACAGCAATAATATTGTGCTATAACACCAAACTTGATGCCGTGAAATTCTGGGATTTGTAGTTTGGTGAGGAACTTAAGAGTTCTGTGGGGCACTCCCCTGAGCTACAGCACTAGAGTTCCTTGGCAGAGAATTCCAAGTACCTCATGAAGCTACAGATCCCGGCATTTGAAAGAATGGAGCTGTTGCAGTGAAAGTGGTGTCAGAGTGCTGCCATTGTGTGGTGTGGATTCACCCACAAAGACAAATGGTAGAATTAGTGGCCATGAGAATCAGAATGAAAGCAACCGGTTTGGGCAACTTTTCAAAGACGGGATTACCAAAATTCATGGAGAATAAGGCTCCCAGAGCTTGTGGGTTACCCTCTAGTATGAGAAACAGCCTGGGGGGGGAGCAGGAAAGGGGCTTCCATGGCTGAGAGGGGAATCGAACCCTGGCCTCTAGACTCCGATCACTGGCTTTCCAGGTAGGAAACACCATTTTTAGATTAAGCAAGATTGTAGCTGGCATAGTGGTTTGAGCATGGAAGACCAAACCCACTGGGTGACCCTGAGCAAACCACATTCTCTCAGCCTCAGAGGAAGGCAAAGGCACCCCCCTCCCTGAACAAATCTTGCCAAGAAAACTCTGTGACAGGGTTGCCATAGGTTGGAGACAACAACAACAGGCCCTTGGGAGAAGGCAATTTATAAGAACAGCTCTTTCAGTCAGGTGCTCTGCTCTCCAAGGCCAGAATCGTGAGCTAGGGTTGTGCATTCGCGAGTGCTTTGAATTCATGGTCCCTGCGTAGCCCCTGTTTCAGGGGCTGCATAAGGATGGAGAAAGTGCCCCCATCTCCACGTACCAGGCAGCCGTCTCAGCAGTCGATGGGGCTCTGTGCCCCATCACACAGGAGCAGACGGCTGCTATTCCCTTCGTCCACTAGCGATCTCTGGGGTGAAGGTGAATTGCAAGAGGACCCTATTTCTGCCCATTACAATGGGATCGCTCGTGGAACGGGGTGGAAATGGCGGCCAGCTGCTTCCCAAGCAACAGGGGGAACAGACCCTTGTCAGTCGCAGCAGCCGCTGACCGGTAAGCCAGGACTGGGAGGATTGGGATGGGAGCCATGATGGAGCTAGATAACTACTGTAGTTACATATGTAAGATAGGATTCTGGACAACATTTGGAGGGGTCCTTTTAAAAAGGAGTTTGCTTTTAATTCTATTGACAGTTTAATTGCATCTTCAGTTTTGCACATTTTTTTGCCATGTCAACTTTCATCTGAAACTGTTTTAACATTTCTGAGCCGCTTTGAGTCCCAGGGATGGGGAGAAGGTCAAACAGACATAAAGTAATGAGGTTAACTATCATTTGCCAAATGTTTGTCAACAGTGTTTAAAGTATTAGCAAGTAAAATGGCCAACTCACTCCAGTCCCTTTCAATTCAGAATTCTCTTGATCCAAAAGAAGGGGAAAAATGCAGTTGCCCAACTTCCTGGGGAAGAAAAGTCAAACTGTTAATTGATAAAATGAAAATGTTCTAAAGATTAAAAACAAACTTGTACAGACCGACTGTGAAAAAGGCATTTGGTTCTGTACCACGCACATGGATTGAAAAGTGTCTTGGAGTGTTAAGAATAAGAAAACCAACAGAAAATTCTTCCGAACTGTAATGAAATCACCCTGTTAATAGCAAACAGGCAAGAACTGAGCAGAGTCAATAGCAGGCATGGAGTTTTCCAGGGCGATTCTCCATTTCCTTTGCAGTTTGTTATTGCAACAATATGGCTTTCTGTAAAACTGGAGAAAACATATCAGGGATTTGAAATACCAAAGCAAACTGGAAAAAATAAATCATTTATTCTGCATGGATGAGTTAAAACCGTAAGGAAGGTCACCATCAGGACCTGAATCCATATTGAATACTGTTAAGAATATTAAGACATTTAAATGGAATTTGGAATTGACAATCGGGCTTCACTACCACCAAAAGAGAGATGCAATGGCTCAGTCTGAAGGAAATATCATCAAGAGGATACAAATGGCAAATCTCTGGGAACTGCTGCTGGCAGAGGACATTCAGCAGGTGAGAGCAGAAGAGAATATCTGTACCAAAAGGGTATGCAAAGCTTTAAAGTCAAGCCTTAACAACAGAAACAGAGGCCATTTCCACACTAGACTGTTATAGCGCTATTATTCCACTTTCAACATCCTATGGAATCCTGCAGTTTGCAGCTTAGGGAGGGGCCTTTGAGGATGGCCTTTGAGGCCCCTTCCTAAATTGCAAACCCCAGGATTCCATAGGATGTTGAAAGTGGAATAATAGTGCTATAACAGTCTAGTGCGGAAATGGCCATAATTTGGCCGTGAACTCCTGGGCCATGCCGGTTATTCAGTATGGCGCTGGCACTGTTTGAGTGGACGAAGTGCACCAGACGGAAAACCTGGGAAGATGGTGACAGCAAACCACACTCTACTTTGTCAAAGTGGTATTAATTGCCTATTCAGCCACTGAATATTGGTGGCTGGGGGTTAGTACCAGCGAAGCAAACTGCTGAAGAAGGCAAAGAAGGGTGAATGCATGGAAGAAAACAAGGAGAAAAAAATGTTGATGTAAAGAGAATCTATTGAGTGCGCAAGGAACAAAAGACATTTCTAGAAAGGAAATTGTGAAAAATTTCCCTGAAGTCTGGCAGAACAAGCCATTCCATGATCATTAAAAGCATAGAAGGAAAAGCGGAGAAGGAGGAGACCTGGGAACGGTTACAAAATGGGACACCGCAAAATGAGACCGAAGGATTTATATCTGTGGCTCAGGAACTGGCAGCATGAAGCCAAATACTGGAAAAATAACTTTGGTTAGTAAATGTTCTCTCTGCAAAGAAAAAGAGGCAACTGTTGACCACTTTATCCATTCATGCAGCAAGATTGTGTGGACTGAATACCAGAAAAACCATAATAAAGTGGCTGCAATAATACTTTTTGCATAAATTCCAGTGTATCGGTTACCATCTCCAGAGAAGTGGTGAGAAAATAACAGAGAAAATAGTTGAAAGTGTTTAAAAAATGTTGCCATTCAGCACAAGGGTTGCCCAACACAACCAGAGCTGTAACTCTTACACAGTGGAGTCCTGGCCTGTTTTCTTTCTGCTACAGGCGCTGCCCATGGCCAGTTTGTGGGGCGGGGAGGAGCGCAGGGAGACTTCGTTGTTCTTTGTGCATGAGAGAGTGTGCTTTCCAGTCGCCTGTTGACTTACGGCAACCCTGTGAATTCCAAAGGGTTTTATTGGGCAGGGAGTCCTCAGAGGTGGCTTGTCCTTGCCTTTCTCTGAAATTCAGACCTGTAGCAGCTCCTGGCATTCTCTGGGCGCCTCCCCTCCAGTTACTGTGCTGAGAATTGGGGGCTGGTTCCACCCTGGGCTGAAAGCAAGACAGCTGACCTCCCCAGGAGTGAACTGCTTGACCTTGCAGAGATGATGACGGAAACAAAGACCGTTTGTGGCTCAGGACTCGCTCAGTTAATTGGGATAATTCATCGGCCGAAGCTTTGCTCGCAGGGCCCGGACCTGCACACACAGAGACACGCACACACACACGCAGAGCGAGCATTTGAGCCTCCAGCAACAAGGGCAAAGTCTGGGAGGCTCTGGCTGTGGGGATGCGTGTGTGTTCGGTGCACAGGCTGTGTGTTGTTCCCACCTTGGGAGCCGGGGAGTTAATGCGCCTGTGGAGCCAAGGTGGACACCCTCTTTCTCTCCATGTCTGTTTGGAGGTGGGAACAGTCAGTGTGCCAACCCTGCAGTGGGGGGTGAGGGGGATGTTTTTTCCTCCTTGCCAGTCTCCCTGGGCTCCTTGCCCTCTTTGCTTTGCTGGAGGGGTTACGATGCCAGGGTCAGTCTGGGGGCAGAAAGAAACAAGATGGGCGGGGGAGGCCAGTTGCCTTTCTCCAGTCTGTATGGGAAACGCTTGAGGCCCTGTGTGGCTAGGGCATGAACTCCGCCCCCCACGCCCAGGCAGATTTCCCCACAGTGGCCCCTCTGCATTCCTGCCCTTCCCAGTGCGCCCTCCGTGGCCTCGTGGCCCAAAGGCTGGGGAAGGGACCCCACAGAGGCCCATGCTGCTGCTCGCTTGTTTGCTCTGCTTGTTTGCTCTGCTGGGTGTGTCGGCATGTGTGTGCCAGTCCGTGTAAGACAGAGAGAGAGAGGCACAGAATGAGGTTGATTTTCCTTTTGCTGCTCCTAGGCGGTCTCCTTCTTTGGAGGGTTTCAGGGACAGGCCTGGATGGCCCTCTTGCCAGAGGGAGTGCTTGGATTGTGCCTTCTCCCGTGGCAGAAGAGGGTTGGACTAGCTTTGGCCCTGGGGGTCTCTTCCAGTTCTCTGGGCTGCCAGGATCCTGTGGTGTGCACCAACCCCATTGTACATGGGGACCCCAGCCGGGAGTGCTGTTGTCCCTTGGACACGTTGCTGGCTGTGCTGTGTAGGAATGTCAGAGCAGACCCTGACTGGATACGGACATTATGGACCTGCAGACGTCAGTTCACTCGCTTATGAAGATGCAAGTCTCCAGTTGGAGTCGGGCCCTGTGATCTTCGTTTGTGTTTATATGCTTGTTTCTGCCCAGAACTTAGTACTACAGGCAGCTGACAAACACAACACAGTGGAAACAGATGAAAGGCCAAAATTAGCATGGAACTGAACTATCAGCAGTGTTGAAACATTTTTAAGAGAGTTGAAAATGAAAAGTACAGGTTGCGTATCCCTTATTCAGAAATCCAAAGCCCGGAAACCTCCAAAACCTGAAACTTTTGCTGCCAGCTGCCCAGTTCCACCTTCCAGGTGGCGGCTGTGGCACTCCTCCTCCCTTCTTCTCTCTCAGATCCTCAGTCTGTTCCCTTTAGCCACCACTGGCCGCCACAACAAGAAATGGACAGAGGCAGGGGGCCGGCAGCAGAAAGAGAGGCTGAGGATCTGTGAAACTGCAAAAGGGGTTGGATTCGCACCGGGCGCCACCCTTGGATTCCTGCCATTTCTCAGATCCTTAGTCTCTCTCGGGCCACACACAGCTCATGCGCAGCACAAGTAACGAAGAAATGAGATGTGAGGCTATTCCAAAAATGTACTGTATTCCAAGCTTTAAAAACCCCAAAATGTGGAACGGTTTTGGGCCCAAGCCTTTCTGATGAGGGATGCTCAGCTTTTACTTTAAAAACAGGACAGTTCAAAGCAGTACGGCCTTTTCTTCAAAAAGACTCATTTCTCAAACGTATCTCAGAATAAAAACAAGAGGCTTTGCCTGCCGGCAGGAGGAAAACAAGGAAGGAGCCATTGGACCCTCCTCAGGCAGGAAGTTCTACAGCCTGGGGCAGCCACCAACAAGCCCCCGTCTCGCCTCCCTGCCAGCCATGCTTGTGAAAGAGGGAGAAGGGCCGTGAGCGCCATGGACCCAGGCAGGCTGATACGGGATTGTGAGAGGCCAGAATATGACTACTCTTGCAGGTTAAATGAATGAATACTGTGCTTAGATGAGTGTCTGCTAAGTGCTTGTAACAGCCAGAATGGTGCCGGTGGGTGTGGGCTGGCTGGGAGCCTGGCTGGGGTCCTCCGGCTTCTCTCTCTCCAGTTCCACCCATGCTCTAGGTAGGCTTTGGCGAGCCCCCCTCCCCACATTCTCTCCATATTGTAAGTGTGGGGGAGCGCTAGGGAGGCTGGGCTGGTTTGGGAAAGCTTGGATTTTGGGCAAAGCTTTGTTTGTTTTCAAATCCCCCAGCTAAAGACTTCCAAGCAGACCCTGCAATCCTCTTAGAGCCTGACATAACTGCTTAGAGAGCAGGGAACTGAGAGGAGGAAGAAATGCTCAGTTCTCTTGATGGAGGGAAGCAAACAGTGGGGTTGCCCAAAATTTTGCATTGGGATTGGTGAAAGCCAGAATCCTGTGGGTGTCTCATGCCTATGCAAGTTCCTCTACAGAAGACCTCGGATGTTTTTGTCCAAAGTGCAAAGTCTGCATTCAGCTCAAGCTTGCAGAAGCAGAGTTGCACATGGATGGATGGATATTGTTGATATACGCATGCTACACGTGTCTAGGCACTGTTTGTTGGCTCTGTATTCAGTGACACATTTGGGACAGCATCCCCTTAGCAGAGTGTAAATGCCTGCCTGTGGATATGAACTGTGGCAGTGCTCTGCAACCTCTGTGCAGATTAGCAACATCATGCAACACATGCCAGTGACTGGGTGCCATTGTGCAATGCACAATACATCACACAACCACAGTGCAAAGTATAGGATGCTCTTGTGTGCCTTCAAGTCCTTTCCGACTTGCAGTGACCCTGTGGCAAGCAACCAGCAGAATACATTTGTTGTGCAGTGATGACTTTTTGGCCCTGCACATGTACCTTGACTTACACATATGCATGTCCCTAAGTGAACTCCAGCCTTTGTGCCTTGGTTCGCTTATGCAATGCTCATTGAATCATAGAACACTCCTAGAACTGCTGGAGATGCCAAAGGTCACCCAGTCCAACCCCATTCTCCCGTGCAGGAATGCACGATCAAGGTCATCCCGAGGGATGCCCACCCAGCCCCTGTTTAAAAACATCCAGAGAAGGAGACTCAACCCCATTCCCAGGCAGCAGCAGACTCAGCTTTTGAACCACTCTTCTTGTCAGGAAGTTCTTCCTAATGTTTAGCTGGAATCTCTTTTCTTGAAGTTTGGAACCATTGCTCCAGTGCGTCACAGTCTCTGCAGCAGCAGAATGCAGGTTTGCTCCATCCTCTGTATGGCATCTCTTTTTAGACAATTTTAGTGTTCTGCTTTTGTGTGTGTCCGTGCCTTCAGGTCACCTGTGGGCTTGCAATGACCCCATGGATTTCATGGAGTTTTCTTAGGCACTCAGAGGGGGTTTTGCCAGGTCCTTCCTCTGAAACAGCCTCTAGCACCTGGGATTCTTTGGCGGTTTCCCATCCAAGTACTAACCAGGGCTGACCCTGCTTAGGTCTCAAGATCAGGTGGGGTCTGATGGTGCCTTCAAGGTATTCAGGCCCTGGTTTTAGTAGTACCCTGTTTTCACCTGTGTTGTATTTAAGCTGTCCTTTTTTGTTTGTTTCTTTGTTAATCTATGCTCTGAACTGCCTCGAGGGGCATGAACTAATGCCATCTTCCCACCTCACAGGGCTGTCGTAAGAATTGCGTGACTGGGAGGGTGCCTCGGAGATGCTTGTGAAACTGCTCTTGTCCCAGCCTGGTCTCCTGGGTGCATTGAGGAGGGTTTGGTCCAAGCCTGGTAGGTTATTTTGAGAAGGTCCGGGGAGGTGGGAGGCAAGGGGTGAGGGTGAGGGGTGGGGGCAGATCTCCGTGCACAAGGCAACACCCCCATCCTTCTCGTGGACTGGGGTAGCAAGACTTGCGGGGGGGTCTGGATTGGCTCTCTTCCCCGGCCCACTTACATTTCTTGGAACAGCAGCAGACTTTGCAGGCCTGCATCAGCCACTGAGGACTAGAATCTGTTTTGGGGGTTTAGGTGCGCACGCACACACACACACACACACACATGCACGATAATGAGCAGGCCCCCTGGGGTGCATGTCTCCTGTAGGGCTGTTTTTGAGCCCCCACAATCCAAGGAATAATATCCCCAGCAATTGACCAAAAATATTTAAAGGAGTGCACCTGGTCACCACCCCAAGAAAACCTGCACCAGGAGAACCAAGGTGTGTGTGGGGGGGAGGGGGCAATTTAGCCATTGCAGTCCTGGAGATGGGGGGCAGAGTGCAAAGAGACCCTCCGCAGGGATTTCAGGGGAGATCTCCTCATGCCACCCCAGCCACAAGAAACAGTCCCTCCTTAGGGTGTAAGGCTTCTTTAGAGAAAATCTGCTTTAACATCAGCTGGATAGTGTTTAATGGGGTGGGGGATGCTGCATTTGTCCAGCCTCGTCCACAACGCTCTGCTGGAGTTGGGGGCAAATGATAAGCCTTGCTTCTGCTGCCTTTGGGCTCCTGTCAGCTTGTCATCTGCCCTATATTAACTGCAGTGGTGGGCATTACACCCCCAGCCTCTCTCCCAGGGCTGCTCATCGTGGGACGGACGTGGGCAGGAACGCCATCTAGAATGCCCCCTGAGGAACCAAAAGCAGAGCCCCCAGAGGTGCCGCCTCGCCACCAGAGAGCCACCTCGCCCAAGGAGGAGAAGTCGCCTTCTGGTCCCGATCCCTCACTGGCCTTCCCAGGTCCCGGTGTGTCCGTGACAAGGATTTCCCACGCCGTCCACCTCTACCGTCCCGCTGGCAGTTTCTCCCCCAGGGCTGGCCCCCTGGTCCTGCTGCTCCCCTGGTTTGGCGCTCCGCTCCGGGCCTTGGCCAAGTACCTCTCTCTCTACCTCTCGCGGGGCTGGCCGGTGCTGGTGGTGGAGAGCAACTTGGGGCACTTCCTGTGGCCCCGATGGGGGATGGACTATGCTGCCCGGGTGCTCAGGTTGCTTGGGGAAGGGAAGGCCTTGGGGGGCCACCCGCTCCTCATCCACGCCTTCTCCATCGGCGGATACATCTTTGCCCAGATGCTGCTGCACATGGCCAGCCACCCTGAGGAGCATGCCGGCGTGCGGGACCGTGTCCGTGGCCTCGTCTATGACAGCCTGGTCGCCGGGAGCCTGGAGAACATGGCACGGGGTGAGTGGGGTGAGCAAGGCCAGGGCGCCTGCAGGGAGGAGAGGGGATGGGTGGGACGCATGCATTAATCTCTTTTGCAAGGCAGGGAGATCAAGAGCCCCTGGAAGGGATGGGCAAGTGAAAAAAATGTGGGTTTTGGTTCCTTAGGGGGTTCCCATGGGCCACAGGTGGAACGCAGGAGCCAGACTTTCCGCATCCCTGATCTTCATAGGGCAGCTTCCCATTCAGACGGTTGTTGTTATTTCCCTTCAAGTCAGCTTTGGCTTATGGCACCCCTGCAGTTGACAAAATGACTCAAATGAGCCTATTGTACTTTGGAACTATCATAGAATCCTAGACACCCCCAGGGCCATCCAGTCCAACCCCCTTCTGCCATGCAGGAGGACACAATCCAAGCCCTCCCTTGGACAGGTGGCCACCCGGCCTCTGTTCAGAAATCTTTAAAGAAGGAGGAGACTCTGCCACACTCCATGGAGGCAGCAGCAGAGTCTTCCACTCTTGAACTGCTCTTACTGTCAGGAAGTCTTTCCTAAGGTTTAGGTGGAATCTTTTTTTTTTCCTTGTCTTTTGAGGACGTTGCTCCATATCCTAGACTCTGGAGCAGCAGCAAACAGGTTTGCCCCATATGTTGCTGCTGCTGTTGTGTTCCTTCAAGTTGTTTCCAACTGATGACTATCCTAAGGAAAACCTATTATGGGGTTTTCTGAGGCTGAGGGTGTGTGAAGCTCCCAGTGGGTTTCCATGGCTGAGTGGGGAATTGAAGCCCGGTCTCTAGAGTACACTCAAACCACTGTGCCACATTTGCTCTCTTGTTCCATGTGGCATCCTTTCAAATGTTTAAGCCTGGCTGTCGTATCCCCTCCTCACCTTCTCTTCTCCAGAGGAGACGTGACTCATTGGAAAAAGGTCACAACGCATGGGCCATTTCTGCACTACACTCTTATACCGCGATGATTCCACTTGCAACATCCTATGGAATCCTGGGGTTTCCAGACAGCCCCTCCTGAAACTGCAAACCCCAGGATTCCATAGGATGTTGCAAGTGGAATCATCGCGCTATAACAGGCTAATGCGGAAATGGCCTTGGCAAAGTGGAAGGCAGCTGGAGAAGGGCAAGATCTTAGTCCCAGTGGCCTGGCTCCACCGGGGAAGTCACAGCAGGTGCCCTGCCTTTGCAAGCAAGACCTGAGCAGGGCTGGTACTAGCATGATTTCTTTGGGGGGTATCTCATTGGGGGGCACCATGAGTGAAAGCTGGCTGGAGAGCGAATAGTGACAGTTTACTTTGGTGGCGGTATCATGAGAAGACGTGGCTTGCTGGAAAGAACAGTAACGCTTGCTAAAATCAAAGATAGCAGGAAAAGAGGAAGAGCACTCGAAAGGCATATTGACTCTGTCAAGGAAGCCGTGGCTGCTGCCCTGGCTTTGCTAAACAGAGCTGTGAATGACTGGGGGTCTTGGGGGTCTTTTTTCAGAGAGGCACTAGAAGTCAAAGCCAACAGTAGCAACCACTGGGAGGCCCCCAGGAGATCGTGTTCTTGGAAGCCCAGCTCAGGTCTTGCAAATACAGGGCAATCCACCCGTGGTCCAGTCTTCCTCTTTTCCTTTGACCTTATGGCCTTGCCATAAGGTCAAAGCATCATCATGTCTTCTCGTGACACGTCTAAAGTCTGACAGCCTCAGCGTAGCCATTTTTGCTTCTAGGGAGAGTTCCCATTCCCTAGGTTAGGGAATGTGAATGTCAGCCACAGCCCAAAGTGAAGTTTTCACACTTTTGAAATTCAGCATTCGTTTGTTCATCCTCACAACAATCTTGCAAGGAAGAGCAGGCTGAGAGATGGCAGCCAGCCCAAGCAAGCTTTGTGGCCCAGCAGGGATTTAAAGCTGGTTGTCCTTGATTTTTATGCCAGTCACCGAAGACCTCTAACTTTCTTAACCTACGAGACACAACTCACGAGGGTGCTTTAGTTGTGTGTGCCTGCATACCTGCGGGTTGGACCAAGTGGCCTTTGGGGTCCCTTCCAGCTCCCTGATTCTGGGATAATCTGGGGTCTTCCAGGAACCAATGGATTCACGTTAAAAGAGATTTGATGTAAACATTAGGAAGAAACTTTGGAGTTCCAGAATGTTTTGAGCGTGGAACCGTCTGCCTTGGACTGCCCTTCCTTGGAGACGGAGGTCAGAGGGCTCTCTGCCCAAGGGGGGGCTTTGATGGTGTCATCCTGCGTGGCAGAAGAGGGTTGGGCTGGATGGCCCTGGGTGTCTCTCCCAGCTCTAGGGTTTTATATGCCACCTTTTCCCACAGCCCGGACATTCAGTGGTCCTGTCCGCAGTCTTGCATCTCGGGTGAAAATTGGGCTAAGCAGTCAGTCCCTCCTTTGCAGGGCTGCTTGAAAGCCGGCATCCTTGGGAGAGACCTTTCCATCTGCCCGGTGCTGGGGGCTGGGAACGCACCTGAGTCAGAAAGCTGAGCTTGTTTCCACATGATGTTTTTCTTTTTTACGCGAGGGCACGCCGAGGCCTGCATCTCCATAAACGTGTTGTCTGCTGATCTTGAGCCATGATTGTGCCGGTACTGCTTCAGAAGCGAGAACAGGCTGGAATTTTTGGTTCAGTGCCAGGAGGCACCCTCTGACTTTTCTATTGAGTTAAAATTTGTCCTTAAAAAAAAAAAGTTTCAGTCCCCCCCCCCCTTTTTGCTTTACCCCTGCCCGCTTTGCTTCCTTGGACTTCTTTTTGAATACTCTGCTGAGAGCTCATTGAGGTCGGGTTGCCTCTTTTTAGCCGTGCGGGGCCTGGCCCTTCTCCTCCTCACTTGTTGCATGAAAGACCCTTCCCTCCTGCATTTGTTGTTAAAAGTGCAAGACAGATTCCCCGAGGAGGCAAACGCCTGCTGACGCCTATCAGTTCTGCTTTCCAAAAGGAGAGCCCCCTGCTCAGGGCAGAGCATCTCAGTGGTGTCATGGGGTGGGTTCGGACAGCATCAGAGGAGGTGACACCAAAAGGACTCTATATAAATATTTTGTGCAGTGTTTTGGCAGAAATTTACTACTTTTTGTGAAAGAAAATATCCCTGGTGCTGTGCCCAGCCAGCCTTCTTGTTCCTCTTGTGCATGCAGGATTTTTTTGGGGGGAGGGGGTCACCCTCAAAGTTGTCACCCCTTCTCTTCCCTTCCCCCACCCCACCCACTGCCTCTTAAGAGCTGCCTCAGTTTTCTTCCAACACGACACCTTCCTTCCTTTGCCCTGCCCCGCTTGTTCAATTGGGGAGGAGAGGGAGGGGAGGGTGCTGATCCTTCGGGACCCCCACCCTCTCTCCTACCACCTCAAGCAATAAATTGTCCCCCCTTTTTTCCTTTTCTTAGTACAGAAATAATGACTAAGGATTCTGTTTGGTCTGGTATGGGAGAAGCGCCTGGGTGTGTGTGACACCATTAGCTACCTACCACACTGGGTGACGCCTGCCGTAGGGATGCCACTTGTCATGGGGCTTCATGGTTACCAAGCCTTTGACCATTTTGGTTGCCCTCTCTGGACGTGTTCCAACTTGTCCATATCCTTCCCGAACTGTGGTGCCCAGAACTGGACACGGTTTTTCAGGTGGAGTCTGGCTAAAGCAGAACAGAGTGGTATTATTATTTCTTCTCTTGACCCAGACACTAGACTTCTATTGATGCAGCCCAGAATTGCACTGGCTTTTTTAGCTGCCGCATCACACTGCTGATTCATGTTCAGCTTGTGGTCTACTGAGATTCCTAGATCCCTTTCACATATACTGTGGTCAGGCCAGGTGTCCCCCATCCTATATTTGTACATTTCATTTTTTTCTTCTGCCCAGGTGTGGTACCTCATGCTTCTCCCTGTTGAAATGCATTTTGTTAGTTTTGGCCCAGCTCTCTGATTTGTTAAGGTCATTTTGAATTCTGATCCTGGCCTCTGGGGTCTTCCTAATTTTGGTGTCACCTGCAAATTTGATGAGCGTGCCCCCTCTTTCTCTCTGCCAGGCGTGGCCAAGATGACCAGCTCGGTGGTCCTGGGCCAGCTCATCCGCCGGGGACGCTCCTGTACTTCAGCCTCTTCCGCCGCTGCACCGTCACCTACTATGAGGCCGCCATGGACACCTGCCACCACCCGCCCCTCCGCTGCCCGATGCTGGTCTTCTTCTGCCACAATGACCCCCTCAGCGACCCGGGAGTGATGCAGCAGCTCCTGGACACCTGGCGGGCAGGCGGCATCCCCGTCCAGGTGCAGGAGTGGGAGGTCTCCCAGCACGCTGCCCACCTACGCCTCCACCCCCAGGACTACACCCAGGCCCTGGACACTTTCCTGCGGGACCTGAAGCTGGGCCTTCACGGGCTCCAGGCAAAACTGTAGCTTGGGCATGGGAACAAACGGACCCCGATCCACAAAGAAGTGGAGGACGGGGTCGGAACCGCTAGAGAGGACAGGAAGAGGGGAATGTCGTGGGGGGTTTTCCCCCCAGGCCCCCTGGGTAGATAGGCAGTGGCCTTATTCCAAAACCAGGATTGACCCCCTTGTCTGTAGGGGAGAGCCTGGTGCCCAGGGAGGGGAGGTGGGGCAGATCTCTTCCCCTTACGCCACACAGATGCAGAAGCCAGACGCGGGGAGCGAAAAACCGTCTCTTTCCTCAGGAAAAAAGCACCACTACCATGGGACCAAGAGACAGGACGGTCCCTCTGGGGCCGGCCTCTTTCCAGCAGCATTTAGAAATGGCAAGGGCGGCTGCAATGAAGCCAGGATCACACTCTCACTGCGCTAGGGAGGAAGGAAGGGGAGGGAAAATTCCCTCTCTCTCCAACCACAGTTCTCACAATAAAAACTGTTCCCTGCCAGCTGCTGTTTGCAAGGGGTTTGTCTATGCAAGGTTTCGGCACTGAGATGGAGGGAGAGAGCATGTGGCTCTGCCCACGGCCCCTTTATAAAGGCGTCAGGGTCGCTGTGGCATCAGTCTCGGGCTGGGAGCTGCACAGTCAGAGAGTCGCAGGGATGGATTTCTCTTCGCCTAACAGAAGTTGGAGGACCATCTTTTAGGGGTGCGGAAAGCCTGGCCAGAGGGGGTTGGATCCCTTCTAACTTTATGAAGCTGGGTCCAGAGGCAGGTTTCCAAATTGCAACAGGTGTCCAGTGTTAAAAGAGAGAACAATTGACAGATTTCCAGTCAGTCCAGCTGTGGAATATTCGTCGCCTCCTCTCCCACTAAAACACACCCATAAGAACAGGTGGGACAGATACCTGCTCCTCAGCTGCCCAATTGGGGATCAGCCCCAAAGGGGTGAATTAGGGGAGTCTCGGCTTACGTTAAGGGAGGCTGAACAGTCACAGTGGTAAAAAAAAAAAGCCTGAAATGTGCTTGGGTTTGCTCCCCGCCTCCCCCTGCGGCAGGTCAAAGGAAGTGGCTCCTGCCTCCCCAGGTGGGGGTACCTGGCCTCCTTCCACCGTGCCCTCCCCACCGTCAGAGCTGAGCCAAGCCTAGCATTGGAAACTACTGTGGCGGGGCAAGGGGGGGCAGGCAACAGCTTTCTCTCCTCCCCTCTCCTCTCTTGGGGCTGGGAATAGCACAGGAAGAGGCAGATTCAACTTGGAACAGGTGGTAGAACAGCTGAAGGACCTGCCTCCCCCCTCCTCTCCCACTCCCAAAGGACGCCCTCCTGCTCCCCCCACCCCCTCAGTTCTATGAGCTGAACATGAGTCAGCCGTGTGATGCAGCAGCTAAAAAAAGCCAAGGTGATTCTAGGCTGCATTAAGAGTACAGTGTCTAGGCGGAGGGAAGTACCATAGTAATCCCATTCTGTTCTGCTTTGGTCAGACCCCACTTGGAATGATCCTGTGGCCGCTTCTGGACACCCCAGTTCAGGAAGGCTATGGACAAGCTGGAACGTCTCCAGAGGAGGGCGACCAAAATGATCAAAAGCCTGGAAGCCATGAAGCCCTCGGAGGAATGGCTGGGGGTGTTTAGTCTGGAGAAGAGAGGGATAAGAAGGGACATGGCAGCCATGCTTAAATATCTGGAGGGATATAATATGCGGAAGCTTGTTTTCTCCTCTGGAGACAAGGACGCTATGGAGGAATGGCTTCCAAAGAGCTCCACCTAAACCTTAGGAAGAACTTCCTGGCCAGCCAGAGCAGCCTGAGAGTGGAATCTGCTGCCCCACCTCCATGGGGTGTGGTGGAGTCTCCTTTCTTCCTTGGAGGTTTTGAAAGAGAAGCTCGGTGGCCACCTGGCCAAGGGAGGGCTTCAACGGTATCTTCCTGCCTGGCAGACGGGTGGATAGACTGGATGGCCCTTGGGGGCTCTTCAGTTCTGCATTTCTAAGACCTCACACTTGACCACGCGTGGCTGCAGACCACGTGAGTGGAAAGAATGATCGCAGGGATTCATAGCTGAAATACGTTTCCTGATAGGAAATCCAGTGGCAAGAATCCTGTGCAGGGTGTGTGTGTTGCCTGCTGGTCACACATTTTCAAATTTTTCAGGAAATTATTCTGTGCAGAAATACAGGTGGGTTGTTGGGACAAGAGGTATTTTTTTGGGGGGGTGTAATCTCCCCCACCCACTTGCCAACCTATGTTTCCCTGATAGCTTTAGACCAGCGTTTTGTGCACAAGTCATCACTTTTAACACCAACCAACTCCCTCCACCTGTGGGCTTTTTTAAGTGCAAGATTACGGGGTTGTGCAGAACCACTAGCCATTTTGAGCAAAAAAGCCTGTGTGGCCACCTGGAACTAGGCAGGAACTCTGCAGAAATACTTATTTTCTCCACAGGAAAGGGGGGGGGAACTGCTGTGGAAATTATTTGTGTTCACTTGTGAGTCCGAATGGGCACCCTTTTCTTAGGAAAAAACACAAAGCTGGGTACTCTCAACCTGAACCCTTCTGGGTGGCTGCCCCCCACCTCATTCTTGCCCGGGGGGTCTGCAGCCCCCGTTTCCCACCATTCCAACCATCATGGATGAAGACCCCCCAGAGCAAGATCATCTTTGCTTTTCTCCCCCCTGTGGAAGGAATAGCCATGTAGCTGGGCTAGTAGCAGGATGCCAACGCCTGGGGTTAGGTGGTCTTCACCCCCCTCACACCCACTCCTGGTGTGTCAGCTGCCCCTTGCTTGAGAGGAATGTTCTCACCAGGTCTGAGCTCCATCTTAACCAAGCCTGGCTGTGCTCCCACCCCTCTGGCATGGACCACGTTCACCACCCCAGCCGCTCCCCACCTCCCAGCTAGGCTTCCAACCCACCAGGAGCCTCTCGCTGGCAACTTGAGCTGTGGAAGCCCCAGATAATCTGATCCTGGGCCTGTTGCTCAAGCAGGAAACCTTGAGTCTCCCCGCAGGGTCTGGTTAGCACCGCAGGGAGACCATCAGCTGAACATTAAAATGCTGCACTTCAGAAAGGATCACAGCACTAAATCCGCACTGTGCCACTCGAGTGAGGTGGAACATGGGAATCGGTGCTAGCAAAGGTCAGATCCCACAGCAAGGGATGGGCATCGGGGGCAAAAACCCACCTCAGAGCTGCTCACAGGGCTACGCATGGATTGCACTGCACAATCCTAGCGTTGACCAGAAATCTTGCACAACCCCATCAGTCCCGGTATTGTAAAGAGGGCCAAGTGAGCAGCTGCACCTCCGTGACTTTGAAGTGAATGCAGGTTCTGTGGATCATGTCTCTCTCTGTGGTGTCAGGCCTGACTGTGCTACACAACCCTTGTGTTGAATGGTAAAGTTCCACAACTCAACCAAGAGAGGCAGAGCTGTGTGTCACAGACACTGATGGCAAACTAGCTATCCACACATTCATAGCACATGATGCACCCCCCAGGTGCAACACTGCACCACGTGCAATCCTGCTTCTGCACTGAAGCTGATGTTCCATCTGGTGCCCAACCAGTGCTAAACTCAGCGGCACGTCAGCTGCCAAGAGGAACCCAGCCCATGGCTTCCTGGCTGGCTCCCATGCCTACAGAATTTGGCCCTGAAATCAGCTGCCGCTGCCCCTCCCAGCCACTCCCATGTCAGCACTCATGGCAGTGACACTGTTAAGAGCCACTGTACTCCATGCCCTCTGAGCAGCAGCAGCAGCACCACCACCACCACCTTAGGAGCTGGTTACATTCAGCCTGGGAAAGAGGAGGTCAAGAGGGGGCACGAAAGCCCTGTGCAAGTATCTGAAAGCATGCGACAGGGAGGAAAGGTCAAGCCTGGCTTCAGACCCCAGGAAGAGACTCCAGCCAACCATTAGGAGGAACTTCCTGACAGTAAGAGCAGTTCAACAGTGGAATATGCAGCTGCCCCAAAGGAGTGTGGTGGAGTCCCTGCTTTTTCTGGAGGTTGTTTCGAATGGAAGGCTCTGCGGAGACTTTTGACTGTGTGTAATCCTGCATGGGAGAAGGGGGCTGGACTGGCTGCCCCAGGGGTCTCTTCAAACTCTCTGAGGATTCTATGAATCATCTCAAGCTAAAGAAACGCCACTGCAGCAAGGGTCGGCACAGAATGCGGCCCCTCTCACCCCCTCTGCCAATGCACACTTGGGACTGAGCAGCCTTCCTAGCTTACCTGATTTACAGATCAAAATGCCAAGAAATGGGGGGAGGGACATAGGTCACACACAGCCCCTGCTGGCCCAGCCCTGATGCCACCCTGATGAGTCACGGCACCCTTGCCATGCATGTTCTGTAGCCTTTTTATTAATTAATACACGGAGACACAACGTTGGACCCTAACATGCTCGAAGTTGCAGCCTTCCAGGCGGGGCGCAGAGCAGAGAGAAGGCGGCTTTGCAATCTGTAAGAGGCTGCAGCGCTCTGGCCATTTACCCCAGGAGGAGAAAGGGGAGGAGAGGGACCCCATCTCACACCTCTCATCTCCCCCACCTCTTGTCACTGGGACGACAGCAGCTGGGTCTGCCTGCTTTTGCTGAAGGGGGAAGGAAGGGACCCCAGAAGGGGGCTTTCTGGCTAAAGGCGCTGCCGGATGCAGCTTGGAGACGTCCATCCACACAGCCATCCAGGATTTGACCCAGGGAAGGGTAGGGGGTGGCCAGGATGGGCCTGGCCACTGGGTCAGTCAGGGACAGTGCCTTCCATGCAGCCCCCCCCCACAAATTCTGTCAGAGCCAAGTGACTGTCAGCTGGCCTCTTAGCAAGGACCCCATAAGTGCAAGGGGACAGATGGATTCTCCCAGGGACCCACTTTTGCATCGGGGTCTTGTCCCACTTCCCCCCTCCATCCAGCAGCTAGAAGGTGGCCCACAAGGTGGCCCAAGACAAAGGGGGGGGGTTGGGGCAGCCTCTCACCCCAATGGCCTTCAGAAATATGACGGAGGCTTTCCCCACAGTGGGGGGGAGTCCACCGGGCCGGCCAGCAGGAGAGGCAGTCTTGGGCCGATCAGCAGCAACTCCTGGAATGGGTGCTTCACTAACACGCCTCTTTCCACCTCCAGAACAGGGAGTCGGCAGTCGGAAAAAAGGTCAGAGGGTGGAGTTCCTGTGCCCCCGCTGCCCCCACCCAGAGACCCACCACTACCCCACCAAAGAGAGTCCTGTTGGGTTGCCAGCAGTCTGAAATGTGCAGCCCTTCCTGGAGCTGGCGGTGTGGTGAACCCAGGCGGGTCTGGTCAGGGGTCCATAGTGCAAGTCTTTTGCCCGTTGGCAGCCCCCACCCCACTCCCACTCGGGGCAGGCGGGTCAGCCGATCAGTCAAGTATGGCGGCGTCCGCTGGCGGCAGCAAGGGGGGCGGGGACGGTGGGACCAGTTCGCTGGCTGCTGCTGCTGCTGCTCCGGAAGCCTTCCTCAGTACAGCCGCTTCTCGTAACTGCAGGGGGGGGAGGGGAGGGGGGACAGAGAAAAAAGGGGGTCAGCACCACCGCTGGGGCAGCAGCCCATCCTCTGGCCTCCAGGGCCAGCACTGTGCAAAGAGACCCCCATGCCTTGCAGTATCCACCTTCCCACCTTGACCTTTGCAAGTTTCCCCCTTTGCATAGCGTTGAGCCTCTTGTGTGCCTCAAGTGGCAACGCAGCTGGCAATTAAACCCACTTCAGTGCCAGGTTGGGAGAAGTCAAGAGATGTGTGTGTGGGGGGGAGTACTTAAAAAGGCGTTCTCACCAGTCCCAGTGCAGGAAAGAGAGGGCACGTGGAGGAATCAAGGGGCACCTTTAAGACATTTATTCCAGCCCTCCTGGATTTCAAACTCCTTTCCTCAGGCACTTCGGCAATGCCTTTGAAAAGACTGGGTCAAAATCCACAAAGATCATGCTGAACAAACCCCATTGTTTTAAAGATGCCACCGCATTCTGCCTCTGTGCCCATTTCCTTCTTTCTACGGCAGAGGGAAGGCAGGCAGCATCTGCACCTGGCAGTCATCAAGCTATGGAACTCAGTGCCACAAAATTTAGCGACAGCTGCTGCCAGCTTGGGCGGCTCCTAAAAAGGGTCTCGATAAATTCGGAGACCACCAATGGCTCCTGGCCAGGATGGCTCTGGCTATCTGAGGCAGGGTGCCCCCCTCATGTCCAGCTGGTGGACCCCACCGTGGGCTCCACGGG
This sequence comes from Ctenosaura bakeri, assembly GCA_948474755.1. Taxonomy (NCBI): domain Eukaryota; kingdom Metazoa; phylum Chordata; class Lepidosauria; order Squamata; family Iguanidae; genus Ctenosaura; species Ctenosaura bakeri. The sequence goes on along the minus strand of CAOLHI010004478.1, from coordinate 93,919 downwards.
CAGCCTCTGGGCTGGCCCACACAAGCACTTTGTATTTCCTTTGGGCATGTGCCACTCATTTCCAAACTGGCCACACCACCCTTTTGGAGAGCCTGTTTCCCAGGCCAAAACAGAGACCCTCACTTTATCGCACTCCAACCATGGTTGTTCAAGCCCCCCTGCAGACGGTGGCAGGAACAGTCCAAGCCTGCTGGGGTGGTGGGAGAGGGGGGAGCACCCCATTACCAAAGGAAGCCCAACTCTGCAAATTCCGCCCTTTTGCTGGTCCTGCTGGGGCCCAATCCATCCCCACAGACCAGGAGAGGAGGCATTTTGCTCTACCACTGCTCCCCCCAACCCACTGCCCCAAATTCCTGTCCTTGAGGGGGAACTTGTTCATCATCCCCATGAGGGAAAACTCCCTGCGGCTCTCAACAGAGAAGGCAAGGTGAGGACGAGGGTCCCCAAAGAGGATGGTGGGGCAGAGGTGGAGAGCCAAATAGGTGGGGCAGGGAACTCAGGGCTGGGGGCAGTGGATTGGCAAATGGCTACTGCTGGGGACAAGTAGTGGGGGGCAGTGTCAGAGAAGGGGTGCCATGTCAGGAGGAGAGACCTGGAGAGAAGAAGAGCTCAACAGTGCAGAAGTGAAACAACAGCCATGGGGAGGGGGCTGCTGGAGCTAGTTTGTGATGTTGGGGGGGCGCCTTTGAACATGACAAAGTCTCTTAGAGAGGGGAAACAGGAACAGCCCCCCCACACTTTCCTGGGTCCCGGAAGGGAGAAAACAAACCACCTTCGCATTTTCTCCCCCGCCCTCCCAATTTACAGGGAGCTGAACTCCTTCCCAGCAGAGCAGCATCTGGGACAAAGTCAGCCCCCCACCTTTTGCCATACACACTGCTCCAGAATTTTTATTTTTAAAAAGCTAGTCATAGTTTGCCACTGACTTTCAAGCTACTAAAATGCACTGCAATCAAGGGGAAACATTAATAAAATGCCGCACAGCCAATGGAACAGCCAGTGCCTAACAATGCATTTCCCCCCTTTTCAGTGCAAAATCAACAGCCATTGTTACTATTGCTATTGCTAATACTCCTTCCTTCCCTTTGCGTTTCTTCCATGTATTTTAGGCTGCAGGCCTTCGGCAGGACCCACTGTTTATTTGGGTGGTTTTACCTGTAAAGCACCAGGTACGTCGATGGCACAATATACCTAAGCAGCAATGATAACAATGGTATTTTGTTATTGTGAGGCCAGTTTTAAGTGCAAGTGTGGTTGTGAGAGGCAGATACAGTCATTTCATAATGACCAAGTACAGTGGGGAAAGAAGGTCTGTCAGGGTTGGACAAGGGCCATGAATTGAGTAGCATCTAATGGAAGCATTTTTAACCGACTGCAGCTCATTTTTTAACCTCTTCCACATATACAGGCGTTTCCCCTGCTTTTCAACAACTCACTTTTTGACAATCTGCTCTCTCAACTGTTGGGAATTGCAGACATGTACCATTCTTTTGATGCAGGATCTGCTCTTCCGTCCGTTCTTCTCCTCTTGCCTTTTTCCCGGAGGGAACACGGGGCGGGGGGGGGGATTACAGAGACTCACCAGGCGACCCTCTCCAAGCGACCCTCAGAAATTCCCTCCAGGAAGAAGGCAGGAGGAGAACAACTGGCAAAAGACTGGGCTCCATTTTTCAACCAGTTCCACTTTCTGACACTGCTCTGGTCCCTATCCTATCAGATAAGCATGAAATGCCTGCATATATCTAGCTTTTACCTATTTTTAAAGAGAACAGGGGTCCTCAAACACTCATCCAACTTAAAGTCCCTCTCAATCTTGTGGCCGTCGTCCCTCTCGTCCCACAACATCCCAGACTCAGGGCTGGGAAACTCCTGGAACTCTCATCACGCCCCACAACGCATCCCAACAGATAATCCCTCTACTGCCACCCCCAACCCTCCATGTCCCCCCTCCCCATGGTGAGAGGGCAGAAGAAATGAGCACGGACCAGGAGCTAGTGTCCTTGCGGGACTTCAGCCAACCCTATTCTTCTCCTGGAGACCCCCGTGGAAGGGTCAAGCAGTGGCCCTGACCCCCCCCCTTTGCTCAGAGACAAAGGGCTGCAGTTACCCAGAGGACCTTTTCTTCTGTCGCTCCTAATTTATGGAATGGCCTGCCGGAAGAGACCCGGCATATTACCAGTCTTGACCGCTTTAAAAAGGCAGTCAAGACTGTCCTCTTCTGACAGGCCTTCCCAGACTAGTGCTCCACCGCCTCCCACCAACTGTCCTCTTGTTTTTAATCTTGTTTTAATTGTTTTTAATAGTTAATATGGTTAGGGGGTTAGAAGGGTGCGTGGGTGGGGAGAATGGGGTACGTTTTAATGTTTTAATATATTAATATATTGTTGTAATGCCGCCTTGATCCATTGGGAGAGGCGGGATAAAATAAATATTATTATTATTATTATTATTATTATTATTATTATTATTATTATTATTATTATTATTGCTGCCAGAAGCCACTCTCTGCCCTCCAGCTCCATGTGGGGCAAGACCTCAGCCGCCTTCTTCCCCTCCGGTGGGGTCACTTCCCTCCTGGTCAGACCCCTCAGTCCCTGTCCTGGGAGGAAGTAACCTCTCCTTCCAGTAAGATGACCAGCAAAGTCCGCCAGAGGTTGCATGCTGGGCCTCTCAATCCACAGCGCATGTGCGCATACTAGTGTGTGTGCATGGCTGTCGCCAGGGGAGCTTTCAACCTTCAAGGCTGAAACCTCATTTTCTATCCAAAATGAAGAGAATCCTCTCTCGCCACACAGTGGCCTAAGTCATAACGGGTTTCATCCCGGCTACAGGAGACCTGGGGGATCCATCACTGACCAGAGGGAACACCCGGGCAAATCTCACTGGTTTGACAGGCCTGCTCTCACAGAGACTCTCAACGGGACTCCAGCCACTGATCTGTGTTCCAAACGTGGCCCAAATGAAGCAAGGGAGCATCCAGAGGGGACCAAAGCAAGTTGCCCAAGAGAGAGCACACGGATGGGGGGCAGCGCTCTAGGCCTCAGACTGCAGGCACGCGTGTGCTCGGACACATGGATATACGGACACGCTCTCACGAACAAAGTGAGAGCCCTGCTCTTATGGGGCAGATGAGCTTCCGAGTGCAAGCAAGCAACTGCTCTCTGCAAGCAGACACACCTCCTCCCAGCAATTTTAAACACTCCCCCCACCCTTGTGGCCAGAAAAGGGGCAGGAGTCATGGGAGGGTGTGAATGGGCCCAGAAAGGGGATATGTGACCTCCCTCCCTGCCCTCCAGGTCTGCCAGTTCCCCCATTATCTCTGCAGAAGGGCCTGGGGGAGGGGGGCCTCTTGTCCTATAGACGGTCCAAAGCTGGTCCTGCTCCTCTCCGCCTGAGCTGAGAGGAGCCCCCTCCTCAATCAATGACGAGAGACAAGAGCGGGCGCTCCCCTCCTGAATGCCGGGGTGCCTCCCATGTTGTCTCCGATCTGTGATCGGAGGCGAGGGTGGAATGACTCTGCCTCACCCGATTTTGGGGAGCTCAGCTGGTTCCCCGAAGCAGCCCCGGCTGAAAATCCTCCTCAACTCCAGGATGGTGGGTGGGGTGCGCGTGTCAAAGGCTGCTCTTAAGCAGCACTATCATCAGTAACCATACTGGCATTATTACCTTTATTTACATCTTGCCTTTTCCCCCAAACTGGGACTCAAAGCAGCTTACAAATTAAAACAACATTGTTAAAAACATCCCAGAGGCAATCTTTAAAACAGAGTCAAAAACTATTAGCAATATTAAGACAATCTGAAACGTAACACTAAAATTAAGGAATTAATTAAACAGTAGTTTTCAACCATACGACCCCCTCCTTAAAAGTCCTTAGCTCTGAAGGCCTTTCAGACTAAAAAGGCCTTTGCTGGGCAGCAGAACAGCAGCCGGGAGGGGCCATTCTGGGCTCCCGGGAAAGGCGTTCCCAAGGCAAGGGGTGGCCACTGGCAAGGCCCTGCCCTGCGTCCCCACCAGCTGTGCCCGAGGGGGGCGGCCAGAATCTCAGGCCCTGGACAAGCTCACATGGGGAGACGGGGCTGCCAGCCTGGGCCTAAGCCACGCAGGGCTTCACGGATCAGAACCAGTGGACCACCTGCAAGAGAGGGTGGTTGCACGCCCTCCTGCCCAGCAGCACAGAGGACGCGGTGGCCATGGCGAGGGGCTTCAAGAGGGGAAACTGGGGAGGAGGGCTCCACTGGGACCTCTTCCTCCCGGGGCAGGAGAGCGCTTCACACCCTCTGGCTGAAATCATGACTGCTGGGGGACCCAGTGGATATAGAATCTTGGCTCTCCCCACGTGGGACTGGAGTTGGAGCAGGTTCAGAGAAGGGCCACAGGGATGATGGAGACGTACGAAGAACAGAACCTGTGAGGAGGAGCTGGGCATGTTCAGCCTGGGGAAGAGAAGACTGAGGGCTGACATGATGGCCCCCTTTAAATACCCCGAGGGTTGTCACAGGGAGGAGGGGGCAGGCTCATTCTCCGCTGCCCAGACAGCAGGACCAAATCTAATGGTATGAAGTTAACAAGAGGGCAGATTCTGACTGGACATCAGAAGGAACTCCTTGACGGCGGGAGTGGCTGGGCAAAGAGGCCAACTGCCTAGAGAGGAGGAAGGGTGGTCTCCTCCCTTCTCTGGGCATCTTCAGAAACAGGCTGGGCAGCTCTAACTGGAGGTCCTGCATGGGGCAGGGGGTTGGGCACCACAGCCTCTGGGGAGCCCTTCCAACTCCACAGTTCCATGATCCTGGGCCTCCTCCTTGGCAGTGCTCCTTGCACTCTGCTCACCTGTGGGCCCACTGTGGATGTCCAGAGCAGGCAAAGCAGGGGGGCATGGGGTGGGTGGGTCAGTGAGGGCGTGAGAGGCAGGGAGAAGTCTGCAAAGCGGGGGGAGGACCAGAGGGGGAGCAAGAGAGGATGAGTTGGGAGTCCATCACCTCCAACCCCCAACCCCCTTTGCTCCATCATCCTAAAGTGTGTGTGGGGGACAGGCTGGGGAGAAAGGACGGAGGAGAGGATGCAGCGACTGACCCACATCCAGGACACACAGTGGGGATGATGGGGGGCACCAGTGAGGGGGTGGATTTGTGGATCCCAGTTACTTACATGGCAGAAACGTAAAGCTACAGGAAGGCCGAGGCATGGGCAGGAGGAGAGAGAGAGAACATTACAAGGTCAATGTGTTCCTGTCCAGGATGGAGAGAAAGAGACCCAATCCCGCACCAAAAGCCGGCTAGCCCCCACCCCGGCCGCCACGTGGCATGGCTGCCCTCTAGCGCCCGCCACCGTCAAGCACCTACGGGAGCGATGGGGCCACACATGACAGAGGAAGCAGCGGCACTACCAGGCTTCAGATGGAAAGGCACGGCACGCTAAGGCTGCGGTTGCTCCAGGGGGAGCTATGGGGGGGTACAGGGGTGGCGGAACAAGGGCACGGCCCTCTCAGGGAATCTTCCTTCAGCCCCCACATTTCTGGCACTGCAGTGATTTCTAACTTCAGCTAAGCACTCAGTTTGGGCTTTCAGACAAAAAAGGTTGGGTGAGGTTCACATGATAATGTGAATACAGCAAAAAGGAGAGTTCCGGGTGTGAATGGTTTGCACCCCTGGATTGCACCTGATTTTCACATCTCTTTGAAATGCTAGAAATTTGGGCACCAGAATTTCATGTGTAGGGGACAGAATTCTTTCTAGGGGAACGTTCTCACTTTGCACCTCTCCAGAGCTACACCCCTGGATTGCACCTGTGCCCCAAACTGCCCCCCTCACAGCCAACTACCGCTACAAGCTGGCATCCTACTTCCTATGCACACACGCACACACACAGAGGAACGAAGAGCGACACCTCAACTGTCAGCTAGCAGGATGGGTGGTTTAGTCTCCCCTGGAGCCCCGCTTTACTGATCTAATTCAAACAGAAATAGAGCATCTGCAGCATCTGGCCCCTGCTACATCATCACCAGCAGAACTGCTAACAAATTTGGGGGGCTTGCCACATGTGGCTTTTCTTTCACAGACAAAAACCAGCCAGAATTTTGTAAAATCGTGATCATTGTTATCATCCCCCCCCCCAAAAAAACAAATCTGTTGTATTTTTAAAAAATCCCACACAGTGCAACATGTTGGACCAAAAAAAAATTATGACTTGGGCTGTTTTTCAGAAAATCATGATGCACTCAGAAGTCTAGCAGCATTGGGGGGGGGAGAACAGAACATTCTTCCATGGGAGGGGTACACTGGAATTCTCACAGGGCCAGCAGGAGTTCAAACCCTCACCCCCAATGCGAGAAAACAGCCGTGAGGGTCAGAAGATACCCCAACACTGGCACAGCATTTAAACCCTAGCGCACAAAGAGTGGGAAGCCATCTTGGCCCCCGGCCACCACCGCTAAGGAATGGCTCCCCGTGTCTTCAACTGTGGAGCCAGCACTTCTGCACCTTCCAGGTAACACTGATTTTAGGAACCGCTGTCTAAAAAGAAGGGCGCACAATGGAGAAAACACACCATGTTTTGGGGGAAGCAAGGAAGAGAACAGGCAGAGTTAAAAAGCAGGCAGAGAATAACGTTTCCGTCTTGTTTTTAGGACAGGAGTGCCAACCCTGTGCTACTCCAGAGGTTGCTGAACTGCCGCTCACAGCAGCTGCCCGCCTAATGTTTTTGGACTGCAGCTCCTAGCATTCCTTGCCACTTGCTTTGCTGAGTCTGGGGGAGGAAGAGAGCCTCTGCCCTGTTCGAGGAGCCAAAGCCAACTGGGTTTATTTATCTATTCAATTTATAACCCACCTTCCTCCTGACAGGGGACTAAAACCAACTCAAAGGAAGGTGAAACAAGATACAGCTACAAATCTAACAATTAAAGTTTTTTTAAAAAAAAAACATCAAACCCACACAATCAATGGGGCTCAGCATAACTAGTGATTTAACACATCAACAGATGTATTCCAGTTGGCCAAAAGACTTTAACAGTAGAAAAGGCCAACAATTTTTGGGCCCCTTTACATACTTCAGAAGTTTCAGAAGTTTGTTTCTAACCCAGCCTTCCAAAGAAGACCCAGGAGTGCGCAAAGGCCAAAATGCGCCACCACCTTCTGAACATCTCGAGAGGTGTCTTTTTTGTGGATTCCACTGGATGCCCCCCGTTTCTGCTTCTTTTCTGACTTGGGCTGGGATGAACAACCTCCTTTAGCGCACGGTGTTTCCCTGATGGCTACACCGTGACAAACTGATGTGCGTCCCTCACAACCAAAGACTTCTGAAAACCATCCAAGCTACACACTTCTGAGACACGTTTCCTGGGAATGCAACAGCCCCCTTGCCCAGGGAACCAGAGCAAAGTGTTGGGGGAGAACAGCCACATTTTGGGGTCACAAACGCCACAACATGAACCTATGTGTGAGGAGGAGGGCTAGGAACATCCCAACTCCTTCTCCACCATTACCCAGCCAGCTATGACAGTCCTGGGCTCTGGAGGCCACCAGCTAGATTTTTTTAAAGGATTGTTGCAGGCTTAGGCTCTCAAAATGGCCTGATGGAAAGCTACACGTTCCCCATCCAGGTCTACAAATAGCAGCTCTTCTCATCCATAAATCCCCTCCCCAGCAAGTCTGTGCCTATCTGGGGCTCACATGAAGTTCTAACTCCCCAAAAGGTGTGTTAAATCCTCGTCTGTACTAAATTTCCAAGCCAGGAGCAGCCTAGCCTTTGCCCAGTTCCCCCTCTGCTCTTGACAAGATCTTTGCTGGGGGCTGGGAGGGGGATAATCCCCACAGTGCCAGAGAACCCCACCAACAGCCATGCCTTGCCAAAGAGAAAACCAGAGGAGAAAGAGAGCGATCGGCCAGTTCTGCAGTCCTTTCCCCTTCTCTGGGCCATGCAAAACCCTTTAGAGGCCAGTTTCAGAGGTCAGTTTTGCCACTGCTGAGCTTCAGTGTGATTTTTGCTCCCTCCAGATCGGCTTCCTTTCTCACCTGAGCTCCAGACCCAAAGCCTTCCAGCTCACGGAAACTACAAACCTTTTGAGTCCCAAACTAGAATCCAGACACCACTCCCTGGGACCCTTCCGCCAAAGGAGGGTGATCAGCAACCTACTGCAGTTTTAGGAGCCCTCTGCAATTTCAGCAAAATGCACAGGCTCACACGTTCAGCCTTGTTTGGGGACCGACAGGTAAAGTCTGCTGAAAACAGACTTCTCTAGAGAAAGGGACCATAGGTACTGGGTTTATTTAAAGAAACAGGGCCCTTTCGCAGTGGGGGGTAGGGGCTTGCAAGGACCAACCCCAGAGGTGAAAATCCTCTTGAAAATCCCACAACCCCACCTGAGCTTGAAAGGAGCTGCCACAAGAACGACTTCTGCTGTGTTGTTGTTACGTGGCTTCAGGCTGGCTCTGAGTTATGGCCACCATATCGCTCATACAGGTTTTCTTGGCGAGGTTTATTCCGAGGAGGTCTGCCTTTGCTCTCCTCTGAGGCTGAGAGAATATGACTTGCCCAAAGTCACTCGGTGGGTTTCCAGGGCTGAGTGGCAATTCAAACCCTGGTGTCCCAGAGTCCCAGTCAAACAATTCAATGAGCACCCTGGAGTGGCTCTAATAAACCACTGGGGTTTCTTGGCACTACTTCTTCAGAGGGGGTTTGCCCTTGCCCTCCTCTGAGAGAGTGTGACTTCCCCACAGTCACTCAGCAGTTTCCACAGCTGAACAGAAATTTGAAGCCTGGTCTCCCACAGTCCTAGTCCAGCAGTCATACCACCAGACGACACTGCCTCTTCAGGAACCCCAACGCAAGCTGGACCCCAACTCAAGCCAACGGACATCCCTGTCTGACTGTGGAGCAGCAGAACTGGGCCAAGGGGCAGATGGGGAGGGGAGGAAATCAAGGAGGGCGCCCCCAAGACTTGTGTGCCACCATCTGTGTCTTCTGCCTCTGGCCTGCTTGGGATGGGGGGGGGCTCCAGGTTAAGCCTATGTAGGGGTGATGGAGTTCTGCCGTAACACCACCTTCTGCCTGGCAACTGGGTTTCTTGATGCTGGGTTTATAACAACTCCCACACAAGTTCCTGTGAGGCTCTGGCTGGGTTGCCGCACAGACTGCCCTGGGGCAGGTGTGGGGGAGCCTTCCACAGCTTTTGCTCAGATGTCACCTGCAGAGCAGAGCATCCGGATCAGACAATGGCAGTGGGACCACCAAGGCCGCCTGTGTTCCCTGGCACGAGGGGGAGAAAGACAGTCGGTGGTACCCCATCCAAGGGGCTTCCAAGGCTCACTGGGTGAATGCTAGATGGCCTGCTGCCAACGATGCCCTTTGCGAAAGGAGGGATGAGCTCAAAGAGCAGAAACTAATGCCCCTTCACATGAAGGATCCAAGGGGCAAAACTGAGACTGCTTCCCATCTGCCCCTCTTGGCCTCCTGCCTCGCACATCAGCGGCAAAGGTGGAGGCCAAGTGCATCTGCGGCAAACCCTCTTGTGCATGGGAAGGAGCCCAAGTGTCTTGAACCCAGGACAAGAACTAGGGCCTCTGCTGGTGCCTTCCTCTTCTTTGCCTGGTGGGCAATGCAGCTGGTTGCCCCTTTGGTCACCCAACCCAGCAACCCAACCAACCCAACCTAACCCAACCCAGGCTCAAAAATGCCAGGGTCTGGGGCAGGGGGCATTCCTCCCCCCAAAAATTTCACAGGAGAAACCAGGGACCCCTTTCCCCACTCTCACGGTGGCCTTTCTCTCCCTGGACAGACAGCAGAAGGGCAGGAGGAGGCCAGACGGTGCCAGGAAGGACGCTTGGGAGCAGAAAGGACTAGCTGCAGGGCAGGGGAAAAGGGAGCCTCTAAAAAGCAGCAGGAAATGAAGAAGGGGAGCCCTGGAGATCTGGGGCAGCAGGAGCCAAGGGGGGACACTTACGAGTGGAGACCATGGACACCCCCCTCGATCTGGGCCGACATCGTCCGCTTCTCAAACTTCAGCTCCCCCGAGTACATCATGGACCTGGAAAGAGAAAATCCCAAGAGGAGGTTAGGGAAACTCTTCCTCTACAGCAAGATTCTGCTAGCCCTCCGGCCCCCTTTCCTTCTCCCCTACCCACAAGGGCCACCAACCACACTGAGCAGCCCCTTGCACAGGCAGACAGTGGCAGTCCTCAAGATCCCCACAGTCCGACATGGTACCCTCGCCCCCACTTCTTCCTTTCAGGCTGCTTGAAGGATGCTCAGAGCAACTGCAACCCCATTTGGGGAGGTGAGAAGACAGGGAGGACAACTGTGAATAACCACATACTTAACTCACTGGGAATTGAGTGGATCTGGGTTTTAAAAAAGAAGAAAAAGGAACTGCCAATGGCTAGGACTCCAGAGAGCCAGGAACAGAGCTGGCCTGTTTAGACTGCTGTCTCCCTTGAGGCACCAGCACCAGGCAGGGCAGGGGTTGGGGGGCTTCACGGACACTGCATGGGACCCCAACGGTCCACGGCCCCCCACTGTCACCCCTGTGCCCCTCCACTGGCTGCTGTACTTGCCTGCCTTCGAGATGGATTTATTTAAAGGATAAGTCAATTGAACAGTCTTCTGAGAGACTGGAAACCAGTTTATGGACCTTTTGGGCAACAAGAAATGTAATGATGCAGTAATTGGTGGCTATGGTTAATAGTAATTCTAGCAGGATTACTAATTTGGAGCCATAATGGTGGAATGACAACCCTTCTCTTTTCCTGCTTTCTACTGCCTAGTGATTTAGTTAGTTAGCTAGGTAGTGGCCAGTATACTAGTTTGATGTGTACTGTGTTTTTCAGTTTTTCTTCCGAATGTATTTCCTTTTGATTATTGTTTTAAAATGGATAAATAAATATTTTTTTCCAAAAGCTGACTCTGACTTCTTAGGGGATTCTTGGCCAGAGGTATTATAATTCAGGGGGCCTCCCACCAAGTCTTCCTCTGAGGAGGCTGAGAGAGCGTGATTTGTGCCCACGGCCGAATGGGGATTGGAACACAGGCCATTTCCGCACGAGACTGTTATAGCGCTATGATTCCACTTTCGACATCCTATGGAATCCTGGGGTTTGCAGGATTTGCAGCTGGGTTTGCAGCTGGCCCCTCCCGAAACTGCAAACCCCAAGATTTCATAGATGTCAAAAGTGGAATCATAGCGCTATAACAGTCTAGTGCGGAAATGGCTACAGATCTCCCAGGTCCCCAGTAGTCTAACACTCAAAACACTCCTCCACACTGTTTTCCCCCAAACTGAGGGACCCCAAGAATTATTTTCTTTTTTCTTCTTTTTTTGCCCCCCAAACAGCCCACAGTACACTTCAAAGCCCTGGAGGATCCTGGTGGCCCTTTTGCCACATTTTGGGGAGTTGGGGGGGCTCCACCTGGCTTTACATTTCATTTCATTTGTCTCCCGGAGTGGGACACAAGGGGGTTCCCAAAAAACAGTCGATTAAAAACCGTTAAGAACAGCATTTTAAGAAGAAGTAAGAATCCCCATGTTAGACAGCATAAAAAAACCCCTTCCCTTTGTGCCAGAGAAAACTTCTTCCAAAAAGGAAGCGACCAAGGGAGGAAGTCCCAGCACTTCGTGGCCGGAGGAGGGCCCAGGAGGCAAGGGGAGGGGGCCGTGCTAGGGGCCCAAAGAAGCCAGAAGACAACGGCAATTAAAAACAGGAAGGAAAAAAAAATCTCATTCATGATCTGACTGGTGGGGCGTGTGAGTGCGTGTGTGACATCTTGGGGAGAAAAAGGATTAAAAATACTCTTTAGCTACAGATGCAAATGAGTTTCCCCAATGAGCCTCATTATTCCTCCCTGCTGTGCCCCCAACCCACTCCTTTTCCATCCAAAATGACAGCATCAGGCTGGGTCTATTTTATGTAAAGGTTTCTTGAGTTGCAAAAGCAAGATGACGCCAAGGTTGGTGCTGACAGGCAAGAAAATACTGACGTGACTTCCACCAATTTCGCCCACACATTTCCAACCCCCAGCTCCCTTCCCTTTCCCCACAGCTTCTGAGCAAGGAAGCCAAAAGTCTTAAGCAAGATTTCCAGTGGATTTTTTTTTTTGTCTACGGGTAAGCAAAAGGATCAGCATGCAATCTGCCACAGGGTGGTGGTCTCCCCGTATGACGGCAGGAGAGGGGGGATGCATAGTTTATCATTTATTTATTTAAAATACTGATATCCTCCCATCATGGGATCTCAGATCATCACACCAGCTTTTTTTCTTAACTGAATTTGAAGCAGCAAAAATAATTTAAAACAGACTGAAAACATACCAAACAATTTAGCCAGTTAAAGCAGCTTTTATAACTTTACAATGATCAAAAGACAAGCCAATTAAAGATAGCTTTAAAGAATGAAAACTTTATGGAATTTTTTAGCAGTAAGAAATCAAACAATACATTAATTTCTAAATGTGCTTGCTAGTAACTTAGTGTTCTGCTCTTAGTGTTTAGTGTTTTTTAGTGTACAGTACTGCGTTTTAATGTTATATTTCTACTAAAAATGCAGTTCCTGTTTATGCTATTTTGTGTCAAAACTAACAAATACTACAAAAAGTTTAGAATTATCCACATGTACATTTTGGAAAAAAATTAGGCCTCCAAGGGCTTGAACAAAAAAAGCAATTTTTTTCAGTTGGCACCAGAACAAAACCAAGGTATGCACCAGGCGGGCCTCCAAAGGGAGCCCTTTCCACAAGGGAGGTGCTGAGAAGGCCCCAATCCACCACCCTCCTGGTGTCCTCCCCAGCTCAGAGGGGCTGTTGTGGATCCAGTTTTGGGGCCCCCCTCTGTACACGATGCCAGGGTGATACAAGGAAGCCAGGCTCAGCTTCTACCTGTGTCAGGATGTCTGAGCTCCTGAGAGCAGAGGGTCTGGCCTGGACAGACAGGGCCCCCAAGGGCTGCCTCTCCATTTCCCATGGCCTTTGCTGGGGGCAGAAATTATTCCAAGGACGTGCAACTCCTAATCACTGGACAGAAAAACACACAGGTGTGTCACCCAGAAGCACCTGGTAGAATCCTGTGTCCATTTCTGGGCACCTCAACTCAAGAAGGATACTGGCAATCTGGAACGTGTCCACAGAGGGATGATCAAAATGGCAAAAGGCCTGGAAACCAGATGGCTGGGTGGCCCTCTGTCAAAGGGAGTGCTCTGAAGGCGTCTTTCTGCGTAGCAAAAGGGGGCTGGACTGGATTGCCCTTGGGGTCTCTCTAGCTCTAGGATCCTATGATTGTAAGCATTACAGTGGCATCTTTATCCCTTCTGGGGCTGGCACTCTAAACACCCTGGAAGCAGGGAAGGAAAGTGGAACAGCTCCCATCCTATCTCAGCAAGAAGGCTGCTTCCTGGGGAGGTGTACTCACCGCAGAATGGAGAGGCTCTTTGCGCCAATGTCCTGGCAGCCATGCTGGATGCCGGCAATCAGGTAGGGCACGAACTTCTGGATGGAGCCCTTGTCCTGGATGGAGCCCGAGACCCCCTGGGCCACCTTCACCTTGTCCCCCTCACTGCAAGGCAAAGGAAAGGCAGGAAAAGGGGCGATGGGTGGCACGTCTGGGCACTCCACCCACCCAGAAGTGCCCAAAGGCCACTGACCAGCAAGTGCCCAGTTCAAACCCCATCTGGAGACTATTAGGGCAGCTGCCTTCTCTCTCTTGGATCCCTTCCCCTGGCCTTCCAGGCAGTCTTCCACCTCCAATTAATGGCCTACATTGCAGGGCTGTCATCTACCTTAACAGGGTTCTACACGCAATTAGTACCCTACCCTTTTAAGGCTTACAAGACCAATATATTGTGAAACATCTTCTACATTGAAAATGCATTCTAAAAATTATCTGCCTCGAGGCTCTTACTGGACAGACAAGGCAACCCAAGTGATGGGCTTGAATACCTGGCCTCTTCACGGCTGGCCCAAAAGAAGATCCAGCAATCCCATCCCGCCTCAGTCATCTCATCACTGAGTCCTAATAACAGCCTTGTGCCAACCGATGCCACACTCACTCCGCCCTGCTTGTCTGCTCTGCAACTCTGCCTGGGTGCTAGATGCAAATCAAGGGAACCGTTTCCAGCTGTGTTGTTTGCAGCAGCTGCACCTGAAATCTGCCTCCAGTTAACCCAGCTGGAGCATCAATCCATGACAAGACGGGCCGGGCTCTGGGGACACAGCTATATGCCCACAGTGACTTTGTTTAAAGAGGAGTAGTGGGGGCACTTCTTCTTGAGTCAGTCCTAAACCAGACCCTAGCAAGGCCCACAAAATGCCCCACCGCTGTAGGTAGGGCACGGGGTGGCACCCACAGAAATCCCAGAGCCTCATTCTCATCCTCTCACTGCCCGAAACTGGGATGGATTTTAAACAGGAGCTGTGCTCCTGTAAGCTTCCACAACATGCTGCCCACAGCATCTTTTCTGAGTGAAAACAGTAGGTCTGCTCAGAAGCCTGGCCACTTCTGGCTCCCCCTGGGAGGGGCTGTGCAGCCCTTAAGGCTGGACAAGCTCACATGGGAGGGAAGCTCTTCCAACAGGCCCGTTCTGGATACCAGAAAGAATCAATTAATCATATATACTTACTAGAATGATTATCAAACAGGACAACCTAACTATTATAGGAAAAAAGTGTCAGCTTCTGCCTTCTTCAGTTGCTCAAAATAAAATTTTAAAAAGGATAAATAAAAATGAAAATCTTTTGATAAGCCAGAACTCAACATTTTTTACTGTAATATTTACATAGCTCTGGGGTATGTGTATATCTAAATCTGTGCAATCCTAGTACCAGTGCTTGTATTCACTTTGCACAAACCTCACTTTGGATTCTGAGCCCACAGCAAGTTCTGCAGCCCCCCCCACCTTAAGCCATCAGTATGTCCTCTGCTCTATTTCCTCAACCCCTGCACAACCCCTTCAGTCCCCCGCCCTTCTGTGGGTCAGCTGAACAACCTGTATCTGTGGAAGAAAACCCATAAAGCTTCCCCATTTGTCCGAATAGCCTCTATTTTTAGCCCTGCACAGACTCTCCAAGATTGGAAGCCCCTGGAGGTCAGAGACCTGTCCTCTTGCCATCTGCAGATCCTCTCTGGCACCCATGGCAGAGGAGTAACAGATGCCAACATGTGTGTACACATGTACATGCGCAAGCATGCGCCACACACACACATACCATCCTCTGCTGTGCATGCTGGCCAAGGCCCCCTCCCCAAAAAAGCACACCTGAAGTACCGCTTCTGGCTGCTGCTGTTCTTCTCCATGGCATCGAGGGAGCCCATCCCGCGGTACTTCTTCAGCCGCACCCCGTCGGAGAAGAAGTATTCACCGGGAGCTTCCGTGGTGGCCGCCAGCAGGGAGCCCATCATGACTGCGATAAGGACAGAAAACGAGGATCAGGAGAGGAAGGGTGGGAAGGTTTAGCATCTCAGAGAGAACCAGAGAGAGCCAGAGAGGCTCAAGTTCAAATCCCCACTTGTCCAAAAAAGCTCACTCGACACACACACACTCCCTCTCTGGCCGGCCTACTCTGTGGGGCTGTTGGGAAAATGAAGGGGTTAGTAGAGAGATAACAATGTATGGAAAACTTCAGTGTGCCCCAAATACTGCAGCCAAACTGATGGGTGAGAAGAGCTGAAGGGGCAACCCAGGTTCCTGGCGAAGGCAACTCTGTTATCTAGGGTCTGTTTCTGGCCACAAGACGCAAAGCCCCCACGAGTGGAATCCGGCCAGTCTGAAGGACTGCCTTCTTCCACATGAACCTTTCTGAGGGTGTCATCTGCAGCACGCAGCTGCTGTATTTTGATACCATTTTAACTGTTATGCTTCCACCAGACGGGCTGCCAGTGTGAAAACTGGAGAGGTCTCCTGTAGCCTGAATGTCCATGTAGAGGAGAGAATTTCAGCAGCGGTTGGTTGCAATGACAGAGTGGGAAGAGACTCCAGGGGCCATCCCATCCAATCCCTTCTGCCATGCCATTCTGCCCTCCCGTTGAAAGACGTCCACCCAGCCTCTCTTTAGGAAACTGCCTAGTAAGGTGGAATGCAGTCGGAGAGGGAGACCATTCAACAGGTGGATTCATTCAACCAA
This sequence comes from Ctenosaura bakeri, assembly GCA_948474755.1. Taxonomy (NCBI): domain Eukaryota; kingdom Metazoa; phylum Chordata; class Lepidosauria; order Squamata; family Iguanidae; genus Ctenosaura; species Ctenosaura bakeri. Next base: position 77,821 of record CAOLHI010004478.1, on the reverse strand, counting down.
GGAAGCCACCATTATCCAGAGCTGGCCAGAGCTGAGCAGGGCTGTGATAGCAAGGTGGAGGCTCTCGTCCATCCTTACATGGGTGGAAGGAATAAGAGCATGGTCACAGACGCGGTGCACCCTCCTTTTCCTTCCCTCGGGAGCCTTGGGCAGCTGCACCTCCATGCTCTGAACTGCCTCCCTCCTCACTTCTCACCAGCAAGAAGCAGCAGCCCCCTCCCAGAGCTTTAGAGGGACCCATGGTGACGTTTTTGGATGGAGCGCAGTAGCACGAGAACAGCCCCTTGCACCCTGTCCAGAAAGGGACATGCGCACACAAACCACATTTACATGCTTGTCACAAACAGGCTGCCTGCCCAACACTCATAGCACTGCGCTGCAACGCTGGGTCTCTTACTTTAAATATATAAGTACATATAAACCATAAATTAAAAACCTCAGACAGCCTTGAAACCATGAAATGCATCAACAGCAGAAGGCAGATGTGTTTCAACACAAAAGTCTTAGTTCAGTCGCCTCGGCATAACATCATAAGTAAATCCCAAGGTTAGTGCATGTTTTGTTTTAATGATTGTTGCATTGTCACACCATCTGTCCAAGGAAGGGCTTTGATGGTACACAACAGAAGGAGGTTGGACTAGATGGCCCTTGGGAGTCTCTTCCAGCTCTAAGATTCTAGCGTTCTATGAAACTGAAAATATGATGGCACTGACAATTCTGAGCTTAGGATCTAGTGATATTTTCTTTAAGCTTGAGGATGTTGCCTTGTTCCTATTCACACCACTAAGTCCAGCAGCTACTTCATGGCAGGAAATGCCTCCCCGATCCCCTCCACCAGTAATCAGCAGCAGGAGCAGGGGGACATAGAACTGCATGGGTGGAGCAATCTGGTCCAGGGCTGTGGGATCTGGATCCCCACATAGACCTGGAAAACCTCTGGCTGCCCTTGGACAAGCCCCCCTCTTTCAGCCTTAGAGGGAAGGAAAGGTGGCCACCACCTGGGAACAATAAACCTGGATAGGAAACCCAGAGAGAGCGTTCCTACGATTCAACCCAAGGACACTCAACAGGGAAGAGTGCCAGTTTTAAAGCCACTGCCCGTGAAAACAGGGAGAGCAGCTGATTTCAACAACGAAGGCCATGAAAAGTAACACAGTCTCGGCCGCCCACAAGAGATCAGGAGGGATGGAGCCAGCCTGGCTTCTCTTGGGAAGGAGTTCCATGTTCAAGGAGCTGCTGCAGAGAAGGTCCTGCCCTGGGCGCTCTCCAACCAAGCCTCGCAGGCGATGGGCTACGCAACCAGGTCTTCTCTGAGGACCTCAATTTTCAGGCAGGCTCACATGGGGGGGAAGCCATTTCCCAGACCTTCTGGCCCTAAGCTGTTTAGGCCACTGCAGGTCAAAACCAGCACCTTGAGCTGGGCCCACAAGCAAACTGGAAGCCAACGCCATTCCGCAAGACTGCAATACTGTGTCTCCAAAGTGCACACCTGGCATCAAGCCAGCTGCCACATTCGGCACTAGTTGCAGCTTCCAAAGGTCTTTAAAGGGCAGCCCCACACACAGCACATTTCACTATTCCAACATGCCACCTTCATCCCGTGTATTTACCGCCAAGGCAGAATGGTGCAGAGGTCTGAGCATCTGGCTACGGACCCCCGGAGATGAGGTTCTAATTCCCCACTCGGCCATGCAAACCCTCTTGAGTGACCTTAGGGGCATCACACATTCTCAGCCTCAGAAAACCTCATGAAAGGTTTGCCTTAGGGTCTTCGTAAGTCAGAAACAACTCAAAGGTACACAAGAACAAACACAACAACAACAACCCATTCAGGAATCCTGCTGAGATTCACTGACTGGTTTCTCCTCCATTGCTCTTGCACCCAGTCTTCCCAAAATGCTGCCCACTCACCTGTGGAGGCCCCCAATGACAGGGCCTTGACCACGTGGCCCACCGTCTGGATGCCGCCATCAGCAATCACGGGAACGCCGAACCTGCGGGCATACTCTGCTACTTTGTACACGGCTGTACCTTGGGGACGGCCACACGCCATCACTGAAGCACAGAGAGGGAAAGAGAGTGAGAGAGAAGGGGGGCCGTTTAGTTGTCAGTTGTGAAGCCACACTGGGGTCTCACGAGGCACCCGCCCGGAGCCTCCCCAGCCCCACGACTCCAATGGGGTCACTCGTGCAGCTCTGATCGCGGAGATCACAGAACAACAGAACTGCTTCCAAGCGCAAAGGGGCAACAGGCAGGCCTTCTAAGTCACACAAGACTCTTAATTAGCTGTCTTCACCGGGCTTGCCAAAGCATCAGACCCCTGGACACAAGCTCTGCCAATAGGCGTATGCCAACGAAATTTTACAAGTGAAACAAATCAGATTTCTCAAACAAGAGAAGCATCATGTGTCTTTGTACACAATAAAGAGGCCAAATTAAAGTGTGTCTTAAAGGAAAAATCAACAGAAGGTTTTTTGAACGACTGGAAATGGTTTAAGGATTTTTTGAGCAATAGAAAAATGACACAATAATCTATGGATGAGGTTAGTAGTAACTCTGGTAACATGGTTTAGTTGGATCTATAACGGTAGAATAATTTTTTTCTTTAGTCTTTTCTTCTTTTTCATTACAGTTTGGTTGTGGGGGTCAAAGCCCCTTTGTGTTTTAGCATGTTAGTGTTTAGTTAATAAGTTAGCATTTCAGGGTTTAAAATTTACTGCTTTAGTATTGTGCTTTAATTTTGCTTCATGTAAAAAATGTTAGTCTGATTTCATGTTATTTTGTGTTAAAGTAAGAAAGCAAGTAAGCAATAAATAAATAAATATGAATAGGTTAAAAAAATCACATCCAAACTGATACTTTTATCTGGGTAAGAAAAGAGGGTGGAAATGAAGACGGAGAAAACCTTGCATTCTCCACCCGCACCCCCGCTTTCCCCCTCTGACCCCTCTTTCAGCAGATGCATGGTACTGCCCAGTCACTCTGTTTTTGAGGAGCCGGGAGAGAGATCCATATAAAGGTGGAGTTGAAAGGAACTCTCTAAGGGCCATCCAGTCCAACCCCCCGTCATCCTTGGTAGGATCAACGTGACGTCTCCGTCAGGGTGAAAAGAGATTCCAGACTTGCGCAAAGCCCCCAGCCAGACTTCTTCCTTCTTCCTCCCTGCAAGATGAGCGCCTGCCATCCCAAGGAGTCCCTCCCAGCTCCCCTTGGCGTACACAGAGTGCCTCACCTTCCTGCGTGATGCAGATGGAGCCACAGCCCATGCCCACGCGCAAGGCGTCCACGCCGGCGTCGATGAGGTTCTTGGCCTGAGCGGCTGTCACCACTGTGCATCCCATAGGAGAGAAAACAAAGCACCACATGAAATACCCGGCCACTAACAGGCAAAGGCGTGCACATGGGAGGCAGCAAGTCTGAGAACACAGGTCTCTCTGGGAGAGGAGGAGGTGGGGGGCTCTAGCAGCAGGGAAGCAGCAGGGAACCCCCCCCCAGCCCCACACTGGCATGGCTGCTCCCCAAGCGACGCAAAGACCAGGCATGGAGGGGGATGGACAGGCTGCCTCTCCTGAGACAGACGACAGGAGTAAGGTGGGGGGATAAAAGGAACTGGAGCAGAGAAAGGGGGCCACCCTGGCAAGGCCACACAGATGCTCACCATTGCCCCCGATGACTTGCAGCTCCGGGTACTTGTGCTTGATGTAGTGGATCATGCTGATCTGATAGACAGAATTTCCCTGAGATGAGTCCTTTGGCAGAGGACCGGGGGGGGGGACGAAAAAGAAGAAGAGAGGAGCTCATTAGCACAAAGCAAGCATAAGAGAAACTGCTTTCCCCACAGTGTCACCCCCTCCCCTTCAAAAAAGACAAAGAACTGAGAATACCAACAACCACACACACAGACACACACACCCTTTCAAGGAAGAGAAATGAACTGATGCGAAGGTGGCTCAGCAACAGAACATTTGGAGAATACGACTGGAGGAACTTGCAGAGAAGCACCAGGCGCGGGTGCACAGGCCCAGAATGCAACCTCGAGAGAATCTCGGCTTCCAGTTTTGCTTTTCAAAATTAAAGAAGAGTAACAGAACCACCTGAATGTGTGCCTGAGTGACCCCACCAACAGAAGTAGCTGCCTTGGGTCCCAAGCTGGCAGAAAAGTGTAACAATTAATTCATTACTTCATAAAATAAGAAGTAATGATAATAACAATATCTCCTATCCTCCACTGACATACAGTAATCCATGCAAGGAACTTTTATTATAATCACACTTTCCTAAAACACAGATCGTAAAGCATAAAGAATAAAATTTTATGAACATGCATGCACATGCATGGAAACTTAAATCATCCCGACGCACCTCTGAGACTGAGACAAAGGAAGTTCTAGCTTAAGCTTTCCTGGGTTTCAGCTCATCTTATCAGATGCATGGAGCAAAGCGGGTCCCACAAAAACATATGCTAGAATTACTTTCTAACTATGTTAATCTCAAAAGTGCAACTGGATTCTTTTATATTTTTTTATGCTGCAACAGACTAACGTGGTTTTGTGTATTTAGCCTTGTTCATATTTTTGCCAGTCTCTTTTTGATTGCACTACTATCCCTTGTAATCCATGCCCTGTAATCAAGGAGCAGATGGGAGGTAGGAGAATCTCAGCAAGATTTCGGGTGCTTTGGGGCAAAGCTTTGAGTACTCCCTACTACGCTCCTGCATTGTGACTATTTAAAGAACAGGACTGGTAGAAATGAAGCAAAACTTCTTTAAACAGAATTCTGTCCTGGTCATGACCTGTAAAGCCCTATACGGTTTAGATTCAGACCATCTGAAAAACCCTATATCCATATACGAACCTGCCTGTGTCTTGGGCCATTTCCGCACTAGACTGTTATAGCGCTATTATTCCACTTTCAACCTCCTATGGAATCCTGAGGTTTGCAGTTTAGGGAGGGGCCTTCTGTGTCCCCCTGCTCCCCCTGTGAACATCTCGAGGGTGGTGTGTCGGCCGCAAAAACTGGGACGGGAGGGGAGGGCAGAGGGGGCACCCACCAGCACGACCACGTCGACGCCTGCCTGCATGAGGAGGTCCAGGCGGTACTTGTCGTCCTCCCGGGTGCCAATGGCGGCCCCGCAGAGCAGCTGCTTCCGCGAGTCCTTGGAAGCCAGCGGGTAGTCGCGGTTCTTCTTGAGGCCCGGTGCGGGCAATGATGGCCACCAGCTCATCCTCGTCGTTCACAATTGGCAGCTTCCCTGCAGTGAGGAGGGGGACACGGTGGAATGGGCTACCTCATACAATCTGGCAGGCTTTCCCCTTTCAGGGAGGTTTCTCAAGCAGAGGTTGGGGGGCTGCCCCTGGGGATGGTTTAAGAGTGGCTCTCCTGAAGTGGCAGGCGGCTGGACTTGGCAAGCGCTCCCCAGACTGTGGGACTCCAGCTACCATAACTCCTGACCACTGGCCGTACCAGGTGGGACTTCTGGAAGCTGAAGCCCAAACCACATGGAGGGCCGAAGATGGAGAACCAAAGGACTAGGTTCCTCTTCTGGGATAGCCTTCATCTACAGTTCTACCTGGTGGAAAATTTCCTCTCTGTCTCACACATACTTCCTCCCTCCTTTCCCTTCTGAGAGGAAAGGAGACACTTTGGCTGGCCAGTCTGCAGAACTTTATGGTGCAGGAGGGTGCATGGCGCTGGTCTCTAAATCTGAGTGGCCTGGTAGGACATCTCAGCAGTATTTTCAGCAACAGAGCAGCCCCAATGGGTAGAATTCGGTGCTTACACGGATTTTCTCCCCATCGTCACAGGGAAGAATTCATTCATTCATTCATTCATTCATTCATTCATTTATTCTTTCCCGTATCTTGCCTTTCTCCCAACCTGGGACCCAAGTCGGCTTATTTGGCACATTTCTTGCTCCCAGTGGGGCCTTTTTGGGCTCTCTGTTTCAAAAACAGCTTCCCCAAGGGCATAAATTGCCCCAGAGGAAGACAAGAACTGCGAAAATTGCCCTCACCACATCCTATAGGACGTGTGTCAGGCATTTGGGGCCAAAATTTAAAATCAGAATTTAAAAAAAACAAAGTAAAACAGTTGTGACGGCTGAGGGTGTCCAAGGTTCCACGGAGGGCCAACACACACAGCTCCCCAACCCCAGCCCCGGCAGCTTCCCATCTCCCGGTTCCTTACAGGGCTGCTCTGAATGCAGGATGAGGGGGCATCATCCCAAGCACTGGAGAATGTGGGGACGTGCCAGGGGGTTGGAATTCCAAATGAACCCCAAATGCCTAACTGTTCTCTTGTGCCCAGCTGGCTGCAGTCAAGCCAGGATACTGACAAGCTGGAATGCAGTAACGTCAGTTTGAGAGTGGAATCCACTGCTGCCTCCATGGAATCTCCTCCTTCTCTGGAGGTTTTTAAAGAGAGGCTGGGTGGCCGTCTGTCAAAGGGAGTGCTTTGATTGCATCTTCCCGCATGGCAGAAGGGGACTGGACTGGAGGGCCCCTGGGGTCTCTTCCAACTCTACCATTCTATCATTCTAAAAGCCTCACCTGCCAGCCCTAGGAGAGCGGTGGACCAATCTCAGCCTCCAGCTACACCCCTCCCGAAATTTCATCCCCTACCCCAAGGCCCCCCACCCGACAGATGCCCCCTTCCAAGACTCAGTCTAGATCTCGCCCCCCACTAAGGTACCTTTTTTACTCCGCTGCAGGATCTCATTGGCTTCCTTTAGAGTGACGCCAGCAGGGGCTACCACCAGTTCATTGCGCTTTGTCATCACCTGCGTTCAGGAAGAACGTGGCATGGAGAACAGGGGAGTTAGCACAGAATCCTGGGAGAGGAGAAAGAGACCCTCCCCTGACCCTGGGAACGTGACAGGCCCAAAGCTGCAGGGTGGGGGAATGAAGTGGAACGGGGTCCCAGCATTGCTGGCCCCCTCTTTGGCTGACGGGCCTGAATGCAGGCCAAACACCAGCAGTACCATCTGCATCCATTCAGTGGGTGGCAACAGTCTACATGGCAAGAGTGGCCAAATGAGGCAAATCTAAGGGGGCCCCATTTTCTGTCTGAACGCAGCCATAGACATTTATGCCACTCCAACAGGCTGCTGCTCCATCCTAGGAAATCCTGGGATCTGCAGTTCCAGCTGGTACTTAGAATTCTCTGCCAGAAAGCTCTAATGCCTTATTTGTTGTATTTAATTTCTTTTTTCTTCAACCTACAGCAGCTGACATTCAAGGGACCCTGTACCAGAGAATTCTCAGTACCACTGAGCAGACTGCAAACCACCCGGCTTCCGTAAAAGGCAGCCACAGCAGCTAACTTCCTGTAACTGCGCAATTTACACTTTGCTACCCAAATGCCATGGCTGCATCTTATGGAATTCTGGGATTTGTAGTACAGGAAAAGTGAACTAGACCTCTCTAGCAGAGAATGCCGCCTGCTCCTTCCACAGAAGAAGTTGCAGCAGTTAAAGTGGCATCAAACGCTGCAGGTCTGCAGTTTAGAAGCATTCCTAGTGCCCACACCTTTCCAGGGCCACGGAAGGAGATAGCTGCTTCCTAAGACACCCTTGCTGGGGATGGGGTGGGCAAGGCCTCTTAAACAAGGAGGGTGGTCTGAGCCACCTCCTCCTCTTCCCTGTGACCCCCACCCACCCACCCACCTGCCCCGAATACCTCACTGAGTGGGGTGCCGTAATCCTTCTCGGAGAGGAAGTCGATGTCCCGGGAGGTGACGATGCCCACCAAGATGCTGCCCATCTTGCCCGTCTCCGTGACCGGGATGCCCGAGAAGCCATGCCGGATCTTGGCCTCAAAGACGTCGCCCACAGTGTGGGTGGGGCTCATCACCACGGGGTCCGTGATGAAGCCCTGCTCAAATTTCTACAGGGCAAAGAATTTGGGGGTTCAGTGGGGAGGAGAGACCCGGGGATTCTTTGAAGCATGAAGTTTCCTCTTTTTTAAAAAAAGTAAATTTCGATAAACTTTTCTAGTACAATAAAGAGCCAAGATACATACAAAAAAACAAATAACAAGAAAGAAAATAATAAAGACAAAGCAAGGACAATAAAGAATGAAAAAGAATATATATCTGACTTTTAGTTTTCCTAGCAAAGATTATACATGACTATATAAAACAGACCCAGCGTGCTACGGTGGTTTGAACCCTGGACTACGATCCAGAAAACCAGGGTTTGGTTCCTCATTCAGCCACGGAAACCCCCTGGGTGACCTTCAGCACATCACACACTCTCAGCCTCAGAAAACCCCATGCTAGGTTCACCATAGGGTCGCCATAATTTGGAAATGACTTGAAGGCACACAGCAACAATTTAAAATAACTCCTCCAATTGTAAATACCATTCAAATACCTCTAATGCTTATTTTTCCAGATATATTATTGAAGTCTACAGGCAGGATACTGCCCTCTTTTTCTGGAAAAAAGCATATTAAAGATTCCTAGTCTTTCAAAAAACTCACCGATGATTTTTCTCTGTTGTTAATTTATTCCTTTCAACTAAGTGCGTCAATCTTATTAGCCAGTCCTCACTCGTTACTACTGCTGTATTTCTTCTTTTTAAGCAGAAAGTTTAAGTGCTTCTCTTGAGACACACTTACCTGAAGCCAATCCCCACCCACTGACCCCAAAGTCCCCCTATCACCCCCACCACCCCCACCCACAGCCTCCACTTTCCTTTAACCCTCAGGTCTCCCTGCTACCCCACCAGCAGAGAATCCGGAGGGGGCCTTTGTCATCTCCTGGCCCAAATTCTTGGTTTTGGTGCCCCAATGGTGGAACGCCCTTACTTAGGGGTCTCACTGGCACCAACATTGGCTTCTTTCTAGCACCAAGCCAACATACACCTTTTTATTAAAGCCTAATAATTAAATAATTACTTAATTACTTAAATTAATTACTAATTTATTCCAATAGGTACATATACATGGTTATAAATTGTTGCTGCTTCTCAACTGTTACCTTGCTTAGTATGTTTTTATCTCAATTATTTATGGTTTTAATGCGGAAGTATTTCAGATGGTTTGTGACAGACGCTTCCCCGAGATCACACCATAAGGGGGTGGGACTGCCATATTTTAATTGATTAATTGCTGCCTCCAGTACCAATAAGGTATCAAGGACTGCCTCCAGGCCTGGCCTCCACTGGCGGTCACGCCTGCGCACTCAGCGTACCCTCTGTGTATGCTTCAGATGCAAACATGTCAGCTTTTCACAGCACAACTGTAGCTATCTTGCAACTGGTTCTCCTTAAAAATAGGTCTGGGGCTTCTGCGGAGAGGCAGCCTTGAAGCCAAAAGCATACCCCACAATTTGCAGGACAGCTGGCATATCCTCTGGGGATATACCAGTCGCGCCTCCGCAAGTCCCCAGGGTCTCATTTAGCATCTAGAAGCTTACAAACTCTCAGGTCCACCAGTGAAATTGCTGCAACGCAGTCCGAGGCCAGACCTCACTCCACTCCCCAAAACTCATGGCTGGGATGGGGAACCCCCATGAGACAGAGGAGAGGCTCCCCCTCCCTCCCAACGGCCTCAGCCGTGGCCTGGGGGGGGGAGAGGCAGCATCTGATGGGAGCTACCCCCCAACCGCCCTCCCCTTTGGTGTGCTATTTTAATTACAACTGTAACCCTGAGGGCAGGGAACTGTTTTGCTGTTCTTTCATGTGTAAAGGGCCATGTACGGGTCACAGCACTATATAAATAAAGGATGGTAATAACATCACCCTCTCCGCTTTCCCCCACCCTTCTTTCTCCACCTCCTTCCCCCCCACCACGCCCCCCTAGCAGGTTTCCCTGCTGGCCTCCTTCCTTTGCTCCTGCCCTGGCGAAGCTCAGTGACCCAGCCTCACCCTGCCCCTCCAAGCAGGTAGGGTGCCCCCAGGCCAGAGAACCTGCCGTACAGCGATGGAGCGTCTGCTGGCCCTGGGAGATGACTTGGATGAAGGAATAGAGGGCATGCTCATCAAAGTTGCAGATGATACCAAATTGGGAGGGGTTGCTAACACGCCAGAGGACAGGATCAAGATTCAAAAAGACCTGGATAGATTGGAGAGCTGGGCCAAGGCGAACAAAATGAAATTCGACAGAGAGAAGTGTAAGGTCCTACACTTAGGTAGAAAGAATGGAATCCACAAATATAGGATGGGGGATGCGTGGCTGGACAACATTACACGTGAAAGGGATCTAGGAGTCTTGGTGGACCACAAGCTGAACATGAGTCAGCAGTGTGATGTGGCAGCAAAGAAAGCCAATGCATTTCTTGGTTGCATCAATAGGAGTATGGTGTCTAGATCGAGGGAGGTACTGGTACCACTCTACTCTGCTTTGGTTAGACCTAATTTGGAGTACTGTGTCCAGTTCTGGGCACCCCAATTCAAGAGGGATATTGACAAGCTGGAGCAAGTCCAGAGGAGGGCGACCAAAATGGTGAGAGGCCTGGATACCATGCCCTATGGGGATAGACTTAAGAGAGCTGGGTATGTTTAGTCTGCAGAAGAGAAGGCTAAGAGGGGACATGATAGCCATGTTTAAATATTTGAAGGGATGCCACGTAGAGGAAGGAGAGGGCTTGTTTTCTGCTGCTCCAGAGACCAGGACAAGGAGCAACGGATTCAAGCTGCAGGAAAGGAGATTCCACTGAACCTCAGGAAGAACTTCCTGACAGTCAGGGCTGTCCGGCAGTGGAATCTGCTGCCTCGGAGTGTAGTGGAGTCTCCTTCCTTGGAGGTTTTTAAGCAGAGGCTGGATGGCCATCTGTCGGAGTGCTTTGAGGGTGTTCCTGCATGGCAGGGGGTTGGACTAGATGGCCCCTGGGGTCTCTTCCAACTCTACATTTCTATGATTCTATGATTTGCTGTTCAAGGGCCCAGAGGCTCGGCCCTGGCTGCCCAGGGGTGCTGGAGAGCTTCAGCCAAAGGCAGGCCTGTGACACTTTCCTCTGCTGCCTGCCACCTGCCACATCCACTCAACACCACTACACTTTAGCAGGGGTCTGTGTGTGTGTTTTTGGACTTCTTATTCCAATTTTTATAAGTTTAAAAATACAATAAAGCTTACATAAACTAAAAAGGAAAAGGAGATAGGAAAATACATGAATGAAAAAAGAAAAAGAAGGGTGAAGAAAAGAAAGAAGCGAGCAAACAACTTCCCATCTTCCTTATGGCCATTACAAGTACATACAATTACTACTCTCCTCTTTTTCCAATAAACTGATCTCATTAATTATCAACCCCCCAAACCACCAGATCTTCCCATTCTTCATTCCTCTCCAAACCTTAAGAAAACTGTCATCAACAACTTCTCTCTAATCAAATGAATTAACTAATTCATTTCTAGTATATTTCTCAAACTCCAATACTTGTGCCTCCTTTCTCATGAAAAACAAACTTCCCTTTACTCATTCCGAACAATACTTTCCTGATTTATTCCATGACAGACTCTATGATCTGTTATCCATCTAAAGGTTGTAAGGTGCTGCAAATCCACTCATGAGTGTCAGGTTTTGGTACCAAAGAAACAAAGCTCAGAATTATACTCAGTTCCAGCTCAGGACAGAAGGGGCTTCCTAACCCTCCTCAGCTGGGTTTCCAAAATTCTCTCCTGCCCTGCTCTGCTCCCCCCCCCCAGCCACCCCCCCAGCCCTTCCCCATCACTCACCTTCACCTTCCGGACCTCGTTGGCTTGGAATTCAGGGGTGCAGTTGTGATGAATGATCCCAATGCCGCCCATCAGCTGCAGGTGGGAACGGACATTAGGAGAGCCGCTGGGGTCCTTGAAGTCACCAAAGCCAGGTAGCACCCAGAGACCACCCAGCCTAACCCCTCTGCCTCTGTCAAAGCAGGAAAGGGCCAGCACTGCTGAGCACTCTCTCCACCCACGGGGCCCAGCAAGGCAGGAGCTGCCAGCCCATCTGGGCCAGGGGATTCTCTTCTCTGGCCATTTGTGGCCACTGACCAAAACAAAACCTTTCTGGCAGAGGCAGAAAAAGATTTGCTGGTCGCAGCTTCACCCAGTGCTCAGCTTCAGGGTCTCTTGGCTCTGTGTATGCATGTGTGTGCGTGCACATTTGCATACGTGTGTGAGAGAGGTGGATCTTTTCTTGTCCTGCTGGGCTCCTAACTGAGCCCACGGGCTCAGTCTAACCCCAGCTGGTGGGCCGCATGAGCCTGCCACTCTCCATTCTCTAGGAGACGAGCATTTCTGCTTCAAACCCAACAGGCGCGAAGTCGGCTACACGGGGGGCAGGAGAACCTGCCCAGGCCTTTGAAAAGGATGAGGGGAGAGAGAGAGATGCAAGGAAGGAAGGGTGGCCTCCCGGCAATTCTTCAGTGGTCCCTTCGTGTACCCCCACCCCAAGCCAGGGTGGGTGCTCACCGCCATGGCAATGGCCATGTCCGACTCCGTGACCGTGTCCATCGGGGAGGAGATGAGGGGTGTCTTCAGGGTGATCTTGCGAGTCAGTGCCGAGGTCAGGTCCTGCAGAGAGGAGAAGAGCGTCAGCATGGAGGCATAGGACCCTTTATTAACCAATTATTTTATTTTTACTTTATTTTATTTTGTTTCTATCCTGCCATCCTTCTGAAACAGGACCCAAGGTGGCTTCCAACAATTAAAATAAAGTGCAGCTAAAATCTCTGGGAGCCAGCATGGTACAGCAGTTTGGGCATCGGATTCAGACTGCAGAGTCCAGGGTTCAAACCTCCATGGGGCCATGGACACCCCCAGGTGACCCTGGACAAGCCACATTCTCTCAGCTTCAACTTGCCAAGAAAACCCTGTGATAAGTTCGCTGTAGGGTTCCCACAAGTTGGAAATGACCTAAAGACACACAACGACAACTAAAATCCAATTGATAACAACAGTTTCTAAAAACTGAACAAACAATTCTGTTAGGAGTGCAACACTGAAACAATTTCAAGTACACTTAGAAAACAGTTAAAAGGATAAAAGTGTAACACAGCACATTAAAAGATCCTGAGTTATGAGTTCTAAATAAAGGTCTCCTAAATAAAAAGGCCCTTCCCTGCTGGATGAAAGAGGGCAGAGAAGGGGCCAAACAAACCTCCCGTGAGAGGGAGATCCACAGTCTGGAAGCAGCCACCAAAAAGGCCCTGCCTTCCCTGTTCTCAGCAAGCATGCCCGTGACGGGGGGGGAGAGCGCACCCCCCAAAACCTGCCAGACGGCGAGGTCAGGGAGACCAGGTACACTGAGAGGGGGCCATTTATAATCATCACCAGAAAAACCAAGAGTCCATGAGAAGAGCAAGCGTGCCCACTGTGATCTGCAGATCCATGACTGCAAATCCATCTACCACATTCACAGCATGAAGGTGCCAGCACCGCTTTCTGAGTCCCTGTCAAAAAAAATAAAAGTAAGAGAGAAAGCATGCCAGCCCTTTGCTGCACTCAGGAATGGGGACGGCTAACCCGGGGCAAGGCTTAGCAAGGAAGGCGTAGCAGAGCTGGGAAGCCCCCTCTCCCAAGCTCACTGGGGTCTCTTCAACAGCCAGGCCCCCCAGCAGCGAGGTCTACGGAAGAGGCGCCCTGGGCGGCACACCCACTCGTGTGTAGATCTAGCCTCCTAGTTGTGGCTCTATCATCTCTTCCCTCCACATCCTACAAGCCACCAGCATTTCTCACTGCTATTACTTCCCCCAATGTACAAACATGTGCGCGCGCGCACACACACACACTCTTCCCCTCCCTGGCCTGACCTTCACCAGCTCAGCTCACAGATTATCCATCAGGTCTGTTTGGCCTAATTAGCTCTGATGAGCTTATCCCCACTGGACCAGATTCCCAAGTGCTGGGCCCATGGATCCCTCTCATTACAATTCATTTAGAGTGGGGCAGGGGGAAGAATGGCCTGTGCCCCCCACCGCACGTCCATAATTATTGTATTATCCATGCCCATTTTCATTTGGCTTCTTACAAACACTCTCTCCTATGGCCTAAAATGGAGAGGGGGTGTGGCAGGAGTGACCCCATGCCCCCAGGCAACGTGCATGGGGGAACACCATTCAAAGTAAAAAAAAGGTCAGGGCCGGGGTGCGTGTGGCATGGTGGACAGGGTCCCAGGAAGGCCAATGGGGGCCCCAACGTCTGCCCACCCTTGGTGGGTATCATCCCAAGCGCTGCAAGACCCAACGCGGTGAACACAGCCTCCATCCTCTTTAACACAAAAATTCCAGATTTAAAGCAAAGTAATTGCTATTCCTGAAAGTTCTGCTAAGAAACAAATTTATTTGGCATCAGAAAAAGCAGTGGTGAAAGTGCGCATGCAGTGGCCATTGGACGGGACTCAAGCCGAGGCCCCAATTCTGCCACATGCCCTCCCCGGTTCCCTGAGAAAGTCACTTGCCCGACTCACCCTCATTCCTCCAAAGGAGAACCCTGAATACCAGGCTGCCTAATTCCCAGTATTCCAGGGGGTGGGGAGGTTTATTTAATTGTTGAAAACGATTTACATTTTTATAAATATCCCAAGCCAACCTAACAAGTGAGGTAAGGAAGGTCTGGGAAGTGCCCCATGGCAGCTGGGGCTCCCTACCAGCAGGCGAAGTGAATCCGCTGCAGGTTTTAGTCTGAACTCTAAAGAGTTATCTGAGGTCCTAACACTGTGCGCTGGGCAGGGCAACAGGAACCGGCACCCTGGAGGGCTCCTTCGAAGTTTGGAATGGAACCCAGAAAAAGACATGAAAAGCACCAGCTAGTCTTGAGTCCAGGTGCCAAGTGAGGAGCAATGGATTTCCTGGGCTGGCCTTCAGGCACCCATCAGAGGGATTATGGGGGGCTCCTGGGGGGGCCGAGGGGACCCCCCTTTCCGAGCCCTCCAGAACTCTCTCAGCCAAATGGCAACTCCCCCCAGTGCCACCACACGAGCACTAGGGGGCAGCAGAGCCCCGCCACTGGGACTCCCCCAGCCTCACAGCTGCCCTCCCTCGCCCCACATTCGCACACACCCCAGCCCTGCGAGGGAGGACCCCACAAGGGCCTGTGCACTCGCCAGCGCCTTCCAGTTGCCTGTCGACTTATGGCGAAGCCAAGAACGTCACACAGTCATCTTAAGCAAGGAAAGAACACTCAGAGGTAGATTTGCCAGTTCTTTCCGAGACTACAGCAATCCTTATTTCTTGGCGGTCTCCCATTCAAGTACTAACCAGGACTGACCCTGCGTAGCATCCCGGATACCTTCAGAGTATTGACCAGGGCTCAAACGCAGGGCCCAGCTGCCCAAACTGGACCCAAAACCATTTTGCACCTCCCTATCAAGGCTGGCGGAGGGGGGCACTGCTTTTGGGCCCCCGTGGGATTTTCCCCATCTCACATTCCCTCTTGCAATTCTTTATGGCTTCTAGCAAAACAAATAATTTTTTAAAAAACTCAATTTTAAATGCCCCCTCCTACGCGTTCTAGGTCAGAGGCGGGGAGAGTTCACCCCCTTGGGCTCTCCTCAATCTATTTTTTTAACCGTTTCCCCCCACCTCTAAATGCCTCCCTAGGGGAGACGGGAGCAATTGCCCCACTTGTGAGGAAGGGGGGCTGGGCTGTTTTGGGACCAGGAAAGGGGGTTATTTTCCCCATAGACAGTGATGTGGAAATTGACTTCCAGGTCACTTCTCCTTTTTTCAAAAAAGGCCTCTCACCGGACCGAAATGTGGAGAAATTGCCCCCCCACTAGGGGCCTTTGGGCGCAGAATAATTTGGGGGGGGGTTGCCCACCCCACTCGAGGAAATCAGGGAGCCCTTGGAGGTCTCAGAAACGAAATCTACAGGCAGACCCCACACCGAGCTTACCTGTGCCCTAGAAACACCCAGGTCGGCAGCAGGGTTGCCATATTTAAAACTAGAGGGGGCTCCTCTGCCTTTGGAGGTTGCGTAGAGGAGGGAATTTCGGGAGATGCTGCTTCTCATGCCACGGGGCAACAAGCAACCCCTGCTGAAATTCCCCTTCCGTGCCACCTTAAGGGAATGGGAGGACTGCCCAGTCTGGCAACCCAGGAGGCCAGGAATGCTTTGGGTCTCATGCCAGAGCCAGTCAGCACAGCGTGGGGCAGGGGATGCCCCCTTCTTCCTGCTGGCCCCTCTCTCTCTTCCAGCTTTCCCAGGGGACCCATTGGCACTGCACAATTACAGAGGTGCAATTCCACTTTTAATTGCCATGGCTGCATTCCATGGAATCCCGGGCTTTGTAGCTTGGGGAAGCACTACAACTCCCCTGCAAAGAATCCTAAGTGCCCATTCCTGAACGGCAAATCCCAAGGCAGCATGAGGCAGAACCATGGCGGGTAAAGTGTAATCACAGTGCCACTATCATGCTGCCACTACTCCCTGGCACTACAAAGCCTTAAATGTAATTGCACAATGAAACAGGGCCCCAAAGGCCATCCAGTCTGACCCCTGCCAGTGCAAGAATCCACTACTCAAGCGCCCCTGGCACACAGGCACACACAGACGTTGGTGGTTTGCCAACAGAGAATGCATGAAGGACTTGGTAGCCATGGAATATTCCCAGCTGTGACTATAAGAAAGAGGAGAGCTGGAATCCAGGCACAGCAAAGCAGTCTGCTTCCACTTTCCATTTTAAATGAGGCATTATCTTCCTAGTCCTCGTGAATGCAAATTAGAAGAGGCTAGATGGACTTAAGGGAAGCAAAATTAAACACCTGTGCTCACCTCCGCAGCTGGTGAATCACCATGTGCCAATCACCACCTACCTCGCAGGTGTGTTCTGAGAGTACAAGAGGATATGCGCACATCTACCCCCCCCCGTTGAGGAAAAGGGGAATGCAAAGGAACTTTTTTCCAGTAAGAGTTACCAAAGTGGGAGGGGGCGGAGGTTAGCAACAGAGTGCCTGCAATGCTCAGAGGCAACCTCGTCCTCAACCCGTATGCGTTGGACACGCATCAATCGATGGCTACTGGCCACAACAGTTACAAAGGGCCCTCAGGGTTCAAAGGTGGCCTGCCTCTGAATTCCGGCTGACACTGATGGGCTCATGCCCTCTCCTGGGCTTTCCAATGGAAGGAAGATGCCTTCAGCAAAAATTGCAGCATTGGAAGGGACCCTAAGGGTCATCTAGTCCAACCCCCACCAATGCAAAAACTCACAGATAGACTACTCTTAAGAGATGGGCATCCAATCACTACTCGAAAGCCTCCAATGAAGATTAAACTAATGCCTTCGGATGAGTCCACACTCTGCTGCTGCACAGCTCTTTCCGCCAGTAAGTTCCTTCCAAACGTGATTGTTTTAGCCCGACTGGGCACTTCGCAGAGGAGACAACACTCCCGGAGAGGGACTGTCCATCCAACCCCACCTGAGGCTGCGCCAGCCCACCTCCAGAAAGAGCAAACATGCAAATGCCACAGTCCAGCCGGAGACTCGAACTCACCACCTCGTCGGCCGTGAAGTCAATGAAGCCGGGAAGGATCAGGAAGTCACTGCGGAAAGAGAGAGAGAAGGGGAGTCACCTTCAATGCCCAGATCTTTCCTCCTCGAAGGAGCCACGGAAGCTGCCCTGGCCAGCCCCACTGACCGAACCCAAAGCCCACCTACGGCACCCCTGACTTGCCTACAGGCGTCCCCCACTTTTTGACCACTTGTTTTTCAACGTTCTGCTCGTTTGACTGTTGTTTGCTCTTTCGTCCGTTCTTCTCCTCCGGCCTCCTTCCTGGAGGGAAGGTGAGCGAATTACGGAGGCTCGCCAGGCGTGCAATCGCTTGAAGGGAGACCTTCTTATGTGGGAAGATTTATTTTTAACTTTTGTACGTTTTCAGTGATTTTATACCATTTTTAAACTAATGTTTTAATGGGATGATTTTGATTGCATTTTAAAATTTTACTGTTTTTACCCAATTCTTTTTATGAGCTGCCTCGGAGAAAGGCACATAAAAATGTAACAAATAAATAATGCTAGAATAACTTAACTGCCTTTTAATGTTATAACTTAATAGACCGGAACTCTTGTTTAAAATCTATTTCTATACTGCTTTTTTTAAACCTTGCATTTTAATACTAAAACACTTTTGCTATGCTTTGGCATTACAAATTCCTGCTTACACCTGGATCTGTTTTATCTGAAAGGATGTCAGATGGAGCAAGGCTGTTTCCTGCTGCTGCAGAGACTAGGACATGGAACAATGGCCCCAAACTTTAGGGAAAAAGCTTCCATCTAAACCTTAGGAAGAACTTCCTGAGGGTAAGAACAGTTCAACAGTGGAAGACTTTGCTGCCTCAGTGGGGTTTGGTGGAGTCTCCTCCTTCTTTGGAGGTTTTTAAAGGTCGGCTGGGTGGCCCATTGTCAAAGGGAGGGCTTGGACGGTGTCCTCCCGCAGGGCAGAACTGGACTGGAGGGCCTTTTCGGTCTGTGATTCCTCTTGCTGAGAGTCACCCTGAGCCCCGGTCTTGGGAAGAAGAGGGGATATAACAGAGACAGAAACAGACCCCACTGTGGGGTGACTGCAGGGCAGGACCGGCTCCTGCCTTCCCCAGGACCAAGCCGGTTAATCCACAACTGCTTTCACCCAGAGGACCCATCCCTGCTCTGATGCCTCAAACAAAGGAGGAGCAGAAAACTCCTGACGTGCACCATGCATTCGTGCGCACCAGCCGAAGGTAATGAGGCTTAGGGGAAGGCCTGCTCTGAAGCAGAGTAGCAGCACAGCCAAGGGGCTGAG
Organism: Ctenosaura bakeri; assembly: GCA_948474755.1. Lineage (NCBI taxonomy): Eukaryota > Metazoa > Chordata > Lepidosauria > Squamata > Iguanidae > Ctenosaura > Ctenosaura bakeri. The sequence goes on along the minus strand of CAOLHI010004478.1, from coordinate 59,123 downwards.
AATCCCAGAATCCTGCCGCTGGAAGAGACCCCCGGGGCCACCCCCTTCTGCCGTGCAGGAAGACACAGTCAAAGCATTCCCTTTGGAAGACGGCCATCCAGCCTGAGAGGGCCGCCGGAGCCGGCCTTCTAGGTCTCCACCCTGGTAAGCTTTCCACAGACATCGAGTTTCACGTGGAATCCAGCCAGGGATGCTGACTGGATTCCACAGAATTGCAGTGCGCGGTTCACAGAAGGAAAGGTGGCTCGTGAGCAGCATCCGACCTGTACACACGGATACGTGAAGGCACCAGCTGGGGAGGCGCAAGCAGAAAGACGCACCTCCAGCATCCCCGAGTTTGCAACTGCCTTTCTGGACGGCCCCATGCTAAGCTCCCAGATGCTGTCAGGCTTCACCCAGCCCCGCATCGCAGCACAGGCAGGTGATTGGAGAGATGCGCAAGGTAACAAGAACAGGCAGATTTTGGGAAAGGGCGCAGCTTATAGAATCCTAGACTTGGAAAAGCCACCAAGGGTCATTCAGTCTACCCCCCACCTTCTGCCATACAGGAAGACACAACCAATGTCCTCCCTTGGACAGACGGCCATCCAGCCTCCCGTTAAAAAACCCCCAAAGAAGGAGGAGACTCCACCACACTCCATAGAGGCAGCAGCACTGCTGAACTGCTCTTGCCATCGGGAACATATCCCTAAGGTTTAGGTGCAATCTCTTCTCCTGAAATTTAAGCCATTGCTCCATGTCCTTGTCTCTGGAGCAGCAGAAAACAAGCTTGCTCATCCTCCACATGACATCCCTTCAGATATTTAAACACGGCTATCATGTCCCCTCTTAATCTTTTCTTCTCCAAGCTAAACATATGCATCTCAAACAAGATATTTAAACAATAAGAGAGCTGAATTTTGAAGCCTGGTTTTCTGAATGGGCAAGAGCTTTGTTTGAGCAAAATGCAAAAAGGAGACAACAGAGAGAAGTGTAAGGTCCTACACTTAGGTAGAAAAAATGAAATACAGAAATATAGGATGGGGGACACGTGGCTGGATAGCAGTACGTGTGAAAGGGATCTAGGAGTCTTCATAGACCACAGGCTGAACATGAGTCAGCAGTGTGATGTGGCAGTCAAGAAAGCCAATGCAATTCTCGGCTGCATCAATAGGAGTCTTGTGTCTAGATCGAAGGAGGTACTGGTACCACTCTACTCTGCTTTGGTTAGACCCCATCTTGAATCCTGTGTCCAGTTCTGGGGCCCCAATTCAAGAAGGACATGGTCAAGCTGGAGCAAGTCCAGAGGAGAGCGACCAAAATGGTGAGAGGCCTGGAAGCCATGAAGCCCTATGAGGATAGACTTAGAGAGCTGGGTATGTTTAGTCTGCAGAAGAGGAGGTTAAGAGGGGACATGAGAGCCATGTTTAAATATTTGAAGGGATGGCATGTGGAGGAAGGAGGGGGCTTGTTTTCTGCTGCTCCAGAGACCAGGACAAGGAGCCATGGATTCAAGCTGCAGGAGAGGAGATTCCGCCTGAACGTCAGGAAGAACTTCCTGACAGTCAGGGCTGTCCGGCAGTGGAAGATGCTGCCTTTGGAGGTTTTTATGCAGAGGCTGGATGGCCATCTGTCGGGAGTGCTTTGAGGGTGTCCCTGCATGGCAGGGGGTTGGACTGGATGGCCCCTGGGGTCCCTTCCAACTCTACATTTCTATGATTCTATGATAATGAAAAAAAGATGCAGGTACACAGGTGTCAGGCCTGACAGTCACTGGGCAGAAGCGACTGATTTATCTGTCCCACCTTTCTCAATGTGAATGCTAAGGCCAGGCTGACAACAGCAATATACAACTGAAACCACGGGTAGCAGCAAAGCCCAATATCCCCCATTGCCCAGGCATCCTGCAGGACGGAGCGGGGCCCCAAACGCACCACCCGGATTATACAGGCAGGGAGACACAAGAGGCAGAAATGCAGCCAGGGCAAGAAAAACACCCCAAGACAAAAATCCACTCGCTCACTCTCCCTACAATTAACGTCAGAGGAAGCAAAAGTCTTCCAATCCCACGCGCTTACTCAGTCACTCTTCTCGCCGGCACACCCACCACATTTACACACAAGGAGCCTCGTTAGGGTAACGGCGGAGATTATTCTGGCACCGCCGCTAAGCCGCTGACCTCACCATCCCACCTCTGCTTCCCAAAGGAGAACAGAGGAAGTTTTTGCCGTCACATCCGCAAACCCAAAATAATCTTTTAATTGCATCCTTCCGTTTGGCGCCTTGGATCGTCCCTCGTATGTTCGCTTCCACTTCCACATTACTCTGCTTCAGAGCCAGAGGGTAAGAAACAGCATCTCAGTTGCACGAACAGGAGCGCTCCAAAAGCTCCGGCAGTTCTGAGCGCAAGGCTCTCCAAGTGGCACCCAGTCCCATTCTCAGGACGGAATCGCCTTCCACAGACACACAAGTATAAGGGATTTTTTAAACATAAGAGTTGTGTGTCCAAATGGATACCCACTCCCAGATTTTGGCCGCCCAGTGGGGAAAAAAAGGACACGCAACAACCTATTCACCGACTCCTACCCTGTCACAATGCCTCCTGCAAGTTATTGCAAACTTAAAATAAAAACAAGCCCCAAATATATACATATTTATCAACCCCTTATCAGTTAGTTCTGCTTTTTAAAATCATTTTTCTATCTTTTGATAAGACTCCTAGAGATTTTACATCTTTTTAACCCAGGTGTTTTCTAGTGGTGGGTCGGATAAGAAAAATCCTAGGACAGTGTTGTGCGTAAATGGATCTGCAGGTCCGTCTTGATTTCCTTTCTTTTTTTAAAGCCATCCCAGCACAACAACAACAACAACAACAACACTACTACTACTACTACTATTATTATTATTATTATTGTTGTTGTTGTTGTTGTTGTGCTGGGATGGCTTTAAAAAAAGAAAGGAAATCAAGACGGACCTGCATTTTTATCCCGCCTCTCCCAGTGGATTGAGGCGGCATTACAGAAATCTATAAATATATTACAAGATCGTACTGCACACCAGAGAAGTTTCCCCGCGTGAACCTTTTGAACAGGAGGACGGGCAGCCAAGAGCAATGTCCCGTGTGTGCCCCACAGAAGTCTAAGCTCGCCTGGAGGGGCCCTTCTCCCCGTCCCCCCACCCTCTGGGGGACCCTTGGTGGGAACGTGGGAGACGGGGCCTCGGCCTGGGTGGCTGCTCCCAGACTTTGGAACTCCTTCCTAGAGGGGCCAGGAGGGCCCCCCCCCGCCCTCCTCCCAGCAGCAGGTCAGGATACTTCTGGCCACCAGGCGCTTGCAAACTGACCAGGGCTGGGCTTTTAATGCCCCGCCGTTCTCTTTTTAAGGCTTGGATAGCCTTTCCATGCATTTTAATATTTTTAATGCGCAAGGTTGTAACGTCAAAAATTGCTTTTTAAAAGCAGTACTTACACTTTTATGAACAGTTTGTATTGCTCCTAATGTTCTCAGCTGCCTTGAGTCCCACCATCGGTAGAAAGGAAGGACACGAATAGGGACACCCACCTCCCCGCCAGGCCACACTCCGGTGAGTGCAGGAGCAACTCAGCTGCTCTTAAAAATAATAAGCACTGGGCTGGGGGGACAGGGGTCCTCCATCCACCACCAAGAGGTCATACCAGGAGGGGGTTCTGGGAGCTGCAGTTGCCAGAGAAAAATCCTTTAATGGGGGAGCTGTGTTTTTCTTTTTATTAGGGGTTTAAATGTTTCCAAAGTGCTAAAAATTAATATTGTGTTTAATATAAGGTGGGCATTCCCCGCTTTTTGACTTTTGACCCATTTCAGTTAAAACCAGAACCCATATACTTGACACGTGGTGACCAAGCATCAAATATACAGGTTACGGTTGTAACTGAAAAGCGTTGAAAAAGTGGATTTTCAGAAAGTGACCATGGATTGCTTTTCCTCTCAACCAACTAAGCGCACCAAGTTAATTCACTTCCAAATTTTGATGATTTCTGCTTTTATAAAAAAAATATTTTATTGAATTTTCCCATAAAATGTAGACTATTTCTGCTTCTCAATAGCGCTCTGGTCCCCTACCTGTCCAACAAGCAGGTGAAGCCTGCAACTTTTTTTTTTTACAAAAGATGCCAGTGAGTTCAGCCCTAAATGCCTCGGGGCCCCAGAACCTGGGGGAGCGCCTCCCCCTACGAAGGCTTGCCTGAGGACAGAGGCTTGCTGAGGTGGACCCCCCCATGTCCCACCCAAGGGAGAGCACGAAGGCAGGGCCTCCCCCGATGTGGCACCCCGGGTGGGAAGCAACCTCCCTGCAGGGGCCTGAGTGGCGCCAGCACAGGGGTAAGTCCAGCGCCAAGTCATAACACCGTTTTTAATTAAATCTCAGGGGCCTCGCCGATTATATCCAATCTGAACGTGTGCTACGGTCTACATTATTTTTAACTGGTCTTCTCTGATTTAAAGTGACAGATGGCTTAACATGCTTTCAGACTTTTTTCTTATTGTTTTACACTGTTCCAATTTTTCTGTATGCCACCCCGAAATCCTCAGACATAAGGCATGATAAATATTAAATACGTTTTTTTTTACAAAAAGTAGTTTTTTAAAATTGCATTGTGTTTTAATCTGTATTATTAGCCAGCTTAGGTCCCATATTTGGGAAAAGGTAGGATATAAACTGAGACCCAAGTTGGTGTAGTAGTTTGAGCACTGGAGTGGGAAACAGGGGGCCAAATCCCAGCTTGGCCGTGGAAGCCCCCTCGGTGGCCTTGGACAGAAATCACACTCTCTCAGCCTCACAGGAGGACCGAGGAAGAGGCAAAGCTTCTCAGAACAAATTCTGTCAAGGAAACCCAGTGACAGGTTCGCTCCAGAGTCTCCACAAGTCGGAAATGACTCGAAGGGACACAGCAACACGGACATAAAATTAAATAAATACTCAGCCCCAAAGGTAAAGCTCTTCTAAGCTCCGAGTTGCTGGCACCCAGTTCGGTCTCTGAGGGGCCGCCCTCGGCCAGCTCGTCTAGAACACCTTCCACAGACCCAGAAAACCTCCGAGAGCTTCCGAGGGATGCCCTGACACGGGTCCCCAGGGAAGTCACAGAAAGCAAGGTCTCCTTTACACCCCAGGCAAGCAAAGCACAGCTGGAGTGGTACAAGCCCCCCGCCCCAGACCCTCGCTTTGGATGCATGCACACACACCCAGCTAAAAATTAAATTTAAAAACCCTGAAAAATCAGTGCCACAGTTTGCCACTGATTTTCTTCAGCAAAAGGCCACATGTGCTCTCATGAACACGGTCAGCTACCTTGATTCAGGTGGGAAGCCTCTCACTGGCAGCAGAAATCCTCATTTTGCAAGCAGCTTGCAGGTTGCTGCTGGACCAGCTGCTTGCATGAGAATTCCCAAGGGGATTTGTAATCAAAAATCATTGCACAATTTAAGAATGTAATTTGTTTTACAACAAATTATTTTTAAGTCTGAATGACTTGCAATTCATGGACTATGCATTAAAATATATGGATCTTGTCGAAACAACAGCTAATTAATTCTGTGGGAGTCTGGGGGTGGTTTATGCTTGGATCTCACCCCCCTCCACTTGTAAAATGTGTTATAGAATCATAGAATCATAGAAATGTAGAGTTGGAAGAGACCCCAGGGGCCATCCAGTCCAACCCCCTTCTGCCATGCAGGAACACCCTCAAAGCATTCCCAACAGGTGGCCATCCAGCCTCTGCTTAAAAACCTCCAAGGAAGGAGACTCCACCACACTCCATGGAGGCAGCAGATTCCACTGCCGGACAGCCCTGACTGTCAGGAAGTTCTTCCTGAGGTTCAGGAGGAGTCTCCTTTCCCGCAGCCTGAATCCATTGCTCCTTGTCCTGGTCTCTGGAGCAGCAGAAAACAAGCCCTCTCCCTCCTCTACGTGGCATCCCTTCAAATATTTAAACATGGCTCTCATGTCCCCTCCTAACCTTCTCTTCTGCAGACTGAACATCCCCAGCAATCTAAGTCTATCCTCATAGGGCTTCATGGCTTCCAGGCCTCTCACCATTTTGGTCGCCGTCCTCTGGACTTGCTCCAGCTTGACCATGTCCTTCTTGAATTGGGGTGCCCAGAACTGGACACAGTATTCTAGATGGGGTCTAACCAAAGCAGAGCAGAGTGGTGCCAGTATCTCCCTCGATCTAGACACCAGACTCCTATTGATGCAGCCGAGAACTGCATTGGCTTTCTTGGCTGCCGCATCACACTGCTGACTCATGTTCAGCTTGTGGTCTATGAAGACTCCTAGATCCCTTTCACACGCACTGCTATCCAGCCAGTTAGAGAAAGAAAACTGAAAATGTCTCATCTTTAAAGTGCAAAAACAAAACAAAACATAAGCATCTGAGGGGCAAACTGACAAGAGAAGAGTCAAAAGCTTGTGAGCTCTAAACAGTACCTGCCCAAGGGTTCTTAAATTTCAAAAAATATGGAAATAACATGTTTGTCTGATTTAAAAAAAGCAGGTTGCAACTAAAAACCAGAAATGCAGGGCTGCACTTTGTAGAAAGAAAGTAAGTAAGTAGGCAGAGACTTTTAAGAGGATCAAATAGCCCAAAAAGCAGATGAATTGGTGGGAAAACCTTATTAAAAACCAACTAGATTAAACCCAAGGAACTAGTTGCTTAATAATTAGTCAATATTTTTAGTGGGTCTACTGTTCAGTGGATCTACTCTAGTTGGGACTAACAACTGAATTCAGGGAAGAATTACTGAGCGTACAGAAGAATGAGCCTTCATAAAGATTTTTTTTTTTTTAGAAAACAGTATTCTTTTTGCAACAGAAAAGTCTGTCTCGCAAACATTTGTAATTAAGTGAGTCATTCAAAATGCAAATCAAAATAATTTGGCAGTCATTACATACCAGCTGCAGCCTGGCCTTATCCATGCTTACTCAGAAGTAAATCTAAGGTGACCGCAAGAAGAGGCAACTGCCATTTAATTGTGCACAGGGCTCTAATAATCACAATACGTTACATCTGATGCAGCACAATCCGTAACTGTCTACCGGCAAGCAAGTTCCATCGCTTTGGATGGGTGCCTTAGATTGTCAGAAGAGTTTATGACATAGGTCCTTACCTCCTTTGGGAGGGGTCCCCCAAAGACCACCCAGTCCAACCCCATGGCATGCAAGGCTGCAACCACAGCGCCCCTGAGAGATCCCCCTCAATTAATCTCTTTTTAAAGGAGAGCCCCCGCACTCTGGGGCAGCCCGTTCCACATCTGAACAGCCCTTTAACTGTAGCAATGGCCATTTCTGCACTACACTCTTATAGCGCGATTATTCCACTTTCAACATCCTCTGGAATCCTGGGGTTTGCAGTTTCGGGAGGGGCCGAAACTGCAAACCCCAGGATTCCAGAGGATGTTGAAAGTGGAATAATCACGCTATAAGAGTGTAGTGCAGAAACGGGCTATGTTCTTCCTAATGTCTAGGTGGAATTTCTTTTCTTGAAATTTCAACTGCTTATGGATTAACAACTTTTTTTGTAAGAAACAAGAGCAGGAAATAAGTTTAAGTTGGAAATTACTAGAGCAGAGGGACCAGGGTCTGTACAGGAAGAGCTGCTTTTTAATCCTTCACACACCACAGTCACACCTCTCAAAACAGGGAGGTGATCAGTTTTTGCCGATTACTGCAAATTATTCAGGGCGGTTTGAAAAAGAAACCTTGATTCTAGAGAATGCTAAAAAGATTTCTCCAAACTAGGGGTGAGGGGAGGGATGGACATTCAAACGATTACAGGTATGTTTAGCTCGAAGAAGAAAAAGTTAAGAGGCAACATTATAGCCATCTTTAAGTAATTGACAGGATATCATATGGAGGATGGAGCCAGCTTGTTTTCTGCTGCTCCAGAGACCAGGACATGGAGCAACGGCTTCCAACTTTTATCTAAACATTAGGAAGAGGGTAAGAGCAGAATGTCCTGCTGCCTGAATGGAGTGTGGTGGAATCTCCTCCTTCTTTGGAGGGTTTTAAGCAGAGGCTGGACGGCCAGAATCTGTCAAATGGACTGTGTCTTCCTGCATGGCAGAAGGGGGTTGAACTGGGCAGCTCTTGGGGTCTCTTCTAGCTCTGTGAACGAGATTCAGTACAAATACGCATAAAGGAAGGCAGACTTGGGGCAAAATACCCCAGCTTTATACACCCAAGTAAGGCTATCTGAGCCCGGGGGTGAACACCCAGAACAGGGATCTTGGGTTGGGACGGAGGCCGAGTCCAGCGACCCACAGCGACCACGGTTTGCAGGAGTTGAGCATCTTGACCCGCCAAGGAGTTGCCAAAAGAACTGCCGCAAGATCACCTGTGCTTTCATGCATGTGCAGTCCAAAGAAAGCTGAGAAGGAAAAAAGGGCACCACGCCAGCTGAGAGACTTTTCAAGCAGCGTGCGCGCAGTACCAAAGAAGCCTCCGTAATTCCCTCACGTTCCCTAGAGGAAGAAAAGTGGAGAAGAACTGGAGAGAGAGCAGATCCCACTTATTATTCATATGCAAATACTGCAAAATGCAAAATGCAAAAAAATATCTGAAATCTGAAACACCTCTGGTCCCAAGTACTTTGGATAAGGGAGGCTCAATCTGTGCATCAAAGGCCATTTCCGCACTAGCCTGTTATAGCGCAATGATTCCACTTTCAACATCCTCTGGAATCCTGGCCAGCCGGCCCCTTCCGAAACTGCAAACCCCAGGATTCCATAGGATATTGCAAGTGGAATCATCGCGCTATAACAGTCGAGTGTGGAAATGGCCATAGTTACAGTTAAAGGGCTGTTGGGATGTGGAACGGGCTGCCCCAGAGTGCGGGGGCTCTCCTTTAAAAAGAGATTAATTCCTTTAAAAAGAGATTAGAGGGGGATCTCTCAGGGGCGCTGTGGTTGCAGTCTTGCATGCCATGGGGTTGGACTGGGTGGTCTTTGGGGGACCCCTCCCAAAGGAGGTAATGACCAGCCGGCCCCTCCCGGAACTGCAAACCCCAGGAATCCATAGGATGTTGCAAGCGGAATCATCACACTAGAACAGACTAGTGTGGAAATGCCCAAAAACTCAATAAAAGGAAGCATTTCCAGCTGTGACTCTGAGCCAGCGGGGAGCAGAAATCAGTTCAGCCTGCCCTCAGCTTCTTCCAGTCCTCACAAATGCAAACAAAATCCGGCTGGGGGGTCCCTGGGCAACACCCCAGCCCCACAGGTGCCAAAGCAAAGTGGAGGCCCAGCAGTCCCACTCGGTGTCCTCCTCCTCACCACCCAACATCCGGGGCAGCCCCACATCCAACAAACTGCCGTAGCCTAAACAGATAGTTCTCAGGATATTTGGGCCACTGAAGCCAGGCTACCTCTAGCCAGACAGGACTGTCCCTGGCACACAAGCCAGAACTAATAAAAACTGGACAAAAGGCACCCAGCTCCCCAAGCCGCTTCTCGCAGGGCTTTGTGGTTTCCAGATCTTTAACCATTTTGGTCACCCTTCTCTGGACGTGTCCCAGCTTGGCAAAATCCTTCCCAAACCGTGGTGCCCAGACTGGACACAGGATTCCAGGTGAGGTCAAAGCAAAGCAAAACAGAGCGGTGCTATCGCTTCCCTCGACCGAGGCACGCTACTTCTATTGATGCGGCTCAGAATGGTATTGGCTTTTTTGGCTGCCGCATCACGCTACTGAATCATGTTTAGCTGGTGGTCTACTAGGACTCCTAGATTCTTTTCACACGTACTGTGGTCAAGCTGGGTATCATCACAGAACTGGGCAAACTGGCAGCCTCTCCATCAGCAGCTGTTGTCCTGAGAGCACAGCAGAACCTCTGGCGTCAGGAACAGTCTATCTGTCAACATCAGCAGCTGGGGAGAAGGGCTGCTCCCACCCTCTCATCCTGCCTGTGGGTCTCCGGGGAAAGGGGGTGCTGAGAAAGACAAGGCACCCCCACCCCTCAATCTGACCCATCCCATCCAACAGGACTCTGCACGGACGCCCAGCTCCTGCCCAGTTCCATTGAGAGAGAAACACGCCTCTTGTTTCCTAAAACATCTGCCCCAGTCCAAGGTGCTGATCTGGACTTTAAGTGGGTTCCCTCTGCCCATAGTGCACAAGCACCAACTGATTTCTCAGGTCTGCAACTACTGAAAGGGGGCCGGGGGGGGACAAAGACACTGAGCTCCCTCCGTGAAATATTCTCCCAGTCTCCCAATTTCTAGCACTGCAGCAGCTTGAAAATTCTGTTGAGCATTTAGAAATACACTTTAGGTGTCTAAAGGGGGCAGAAAAAGCAACCAAGGTAACGCAACCACAGCCAATAGGAAAACATTCTGGGGGTATGTCACTTTTAACGGCTCACATTCTGCAATGCTAGAAAATTTTGGGACTGAAGGAAAAATTCAGGGAGGGGGCTGAATTCTACAGCTCTGTTTGGGCTCCAAATTGTCTCTTTTTCAGCCATGTATCCAGAGGTGCAGTTATACAAGGCAGCCAAAACATTGACGATAAGCTGAACATAAGCCAGCAGTGTGATGCTGCAGCAAAGAAGGTGAATGCTATTTTAGTCTGCATTAACAGAACCATAGTCTCCATGTTGGGGAAAGGAACAGTCCCGTCACAGTACGCGCTAGTCAGGCCTCACCTGGAGTACTTGGTTCAGTTCTGGGCACGCCATTTTAAGAAGGACAGAGAGTTGGAACAGATTCAGAGAATGGCAATGGGGATAACGAAGGCTATGGAGAACAAAAGAGATGACTAAAGACTGACAAAGCCGGGCATGTTCGGCCCAACACAACAGAGACTGAGGGGATACAGGATTGCACCCCTTAAATACCTCAAAGGCCGTCACGGAGTGGAAGGGGCAGGGCCAGGCCTAACCTTACAAGAGGGCAGATTTCAGCTGAACATTAGAAACAACTCCTTGATTGCAAAAGCAGTTGGGCCAAGGGACCAATGATCTGGAGAGGGACTGGGGTCTCTTTTTCTAGGGGAAAAAGGGGGGTCCTTTCCAATGTGGGATCTATGATGCCAGAGCACCGCCACCCCCAAATAAGAATCCAGCTTCCGTTGCATGAAATTTTCCTCCAGTTTCCTAATTTCTGGCCTTAGAGTAAACGAGAGGATCAGCGAGAACAGTGGTTCTCAACCTTCCCAATGCCGTGACCCTTTAATACAGTTCCTCATGTTGTGGTGACCCTGAAACATAAAATTATTTATTATTTACAATGTCTCCCCCCACCCCGCAAAGGCTGCCTCACCGGCCAGGAAGAGGGGGGCGGGCAGGGAGGGAAGAGGAGCTGCGCATCTCCCCTGGGAAAAACTCTGAGAACCCCCCCAGGCTCTGCTTCTGCTTTGCTCTCATTTCTGCTGGGGGGGCACCATGGGAAAAGTTTCCAGAGTGTTGACCCTGGCTGGGGGGGGGGGAGTCCCAGCACCTTTGTCTTTTGCGCCGGGCGCAGCTCGCCCCCCTGGAAAAGCGCCGCCTTGCAGCCCCGCGGCCCTTCTGCAGGGACCCCCTCCGTGGTGAGAGGGTTGGGGGCCATGGCAAGGTGGGGGCCTGCCCCCCGTGCTCCTGCCGCCCCCCCCAATCTGGCCCATCAGACGGGAGGTTCTCCTGGTAGAGGAGGAGGGAAGTGATTTCAGTTCCTTCTGAACAGGGGGCAGGAGGACGCGAGCGTTTGGCTTGCACTGGCGCACCACCAGTCCTGGGCCTTTACGCGGAGCTGGGGCGGGCTGCACGTGCTACCGCAAAAGGGGGCAGCAGGACACGAGTGCGTGGCTCGCGCTTGCGCACAAGCACCGAGGAGGGAATGGAGCCTAAGACCATCGGAAATATGTATTTTCCAATGGTCTTAGGTGACCCCTGTGAAAGGGTCGTTCGACCCCCAAAGGGGTCGCGACCCACAGGTTGAGAACCACTGAGCTAGAAACTACACTTTGGGCATCCAAGGAAAAAAAGGGGCAGGCAGAATTATCAAGAAAAATGCAAATATAATCGAAGAGTTCTGGGCAAGGGAGATGTTCAACGTCTCTCCGAAAGGCTAGAAGTTTGAGGAGCAAAAGAAAAATTCCTTTGGGGCAGAGGAGCAACACCTTCATTTGCCCCCACTCTGGAACTACCCCTATTGCACACTCGTGTTAAAATGCCACCATTTATTGTCGGTTCTTCTTTCGAGTGGCTCCTCCGTTCCCTAAACCCAGTGAGATGCATCCAGCATTTGCAGGGAGGCAGCAGAGGAGGGCTGGGTGGGAAAAGGGACGGATGAGGAGGATGACTCTGGCAATCTGGTCAGTGGATCCGTTTTCATCCTATGGAATAGAAGTTTTAAACGCTGGGCGTTTTTTGGATGGGGAGGGGGGAGAGGTGGCTGAGCTGGCTGGACCAGAATGGGGCTGGCCAGCAGAGGAGGGGGGATGACGGGGCATAAATGCTTGGCTCCCCTCCGGCCCCGCTCGCTTCAGCATGACTTTGCAAGACCTGAGCTGGGCTATGGGGACCTGGGCTCACGGAGGGGCTGCCACTGATCCGAATAGGCCATTAAGAGCCAGAGAACCTCAGCATGCAGCTACCTGCCGAAATGGCTCCTTTTAATAAAGGACTTCTGCCAACAACATGTGCAGCTGCCCAGCAGAGCTCCAACTACGTCCCGTCCCCACCCTGGGGAAAAGGGACTTTGCAATAAATCCGTGGGAAGGAGAGGTTCTGGCCCCATCCGGGAAGAGAGGTGCAAGGGTGCCTCTGAGCATGGCTAGAGTGCGAGGGGAAGAGGGGCTGTGGGAACCTCTGGGTGGCCCTACGCCCCCCCAGCTGGCCGGGGGGATGTCTGCGCACGTGTGGAGGCAGAGCCCAACGAGAGAGGGCAGGGGAGGGCAAGAGCCGAAGGGGACCCCCAAGGATCATCCAGTCCCCCTGCCCTCTTGCCCTGGGACACCCCCGGCGCCACGGGGAGAGGGGCAGGGGAAGCGGGGGGGGGTGGGGGGACAAAAAAAGGAAAGTCTGGAAAGGGCAACAGCCCTGCCGTCTCCCCCCTCCCCCCAGGCAAGGTGGTCCAGAGAGGGGGCGGGGCTGCTCTCTCTCGCTCTCTCTCCGCGCTCTCCATCCATCCGCCCCGCCCTTTAAGGAGCCCATTTCACAGACTTCCTGCGGGAAGACCGAGGTCGCCTGTCCCGCTCCTCTGCGGCGGGGGAGGGGAGGGGAGGGGAGGGGAGGGGGCGTCGCAGCACGTGACCCCGGGGAGGGCCCCCCGCCCCCCGCTCTCCCTCCCTTACTTGTAGGTGAGTCCGTCGGCGGTGGCGAAGAGCTGCTGGGCCGTCAGTCCGTCCTCGGGCACGTAGCCGGTCCCGCCGCTGATCAGGAACTCCGCCATGCTGCCCGCAGGGGGAGGGGAGAGGCGGTGAGGGGGGAGGCCCGGCCCCGCCGCCCCCGGCCAGGCTGCCCAGGCGGCGCCCGCCCTCCTCCTCGGCCGCCGCCGCCGCCGCCGCCGCCGCCGCCGCTCTCCCGGCCCGCCGCCCGTCTCCCTGCCTCCCTCCCCGCCCGCCCGGCCTCGCCTACCTCGGGGGCTCCCCCTCGCCCATGGCGCCCGCCCGCCCGCCCGGGCCTCCGCCGCCGCCGCCGCCCTGCCCGCCTGGCCTGGCCTGGCCTGCCTTCGCCTTCCTGCTGGCGCGGCGCCTCGCTCTGCCCGCGGCTGTGGTGGTGGCGGCGGCGGCGGCCGCCCGGACCGCCTCCTCCCTGCCCGCCTGCCTCCCTTCCTGCGGCGGCGGCGGCGGCGGCGGCGGCTCCGGGTCTTTCTCGTGCGCCACGCACCAGGGCGGAGCCCCCGACGCCGCCCCGCCCGCCCCGCCCGCCCTGGCCAGGCCCGCCCCGGCCCCCCGCGGGCCCCTCCGGGCAGGGGGGCTCGGCCCCAGCTCCTCCCGGCCCCCGGCAGTCGGGGCGGGGTCCCTTTCCCTGCGGGTCTTCCGCTTGGGATGCAGGGCCCCGCGGAGGGAGGCGGGCTCGCGGCCGGCCGGGAAGCCGGGAGGGAGCCCCCGGGGTGCGCAGAGGAGGGAGCCCCCGGGCGGGCGGGCGGGCGGGGCGGGGGCGCGTGTGGCCGCGGCCCTTCCGGGAGGGAGCCCCCCCGCCCTGGAAGCCCCCCGCCCCCCCGAGCCCCGCGGAGCCCGCACGGAGGGAGGGAGGGGGGCTTCCCCAGCGACAGATGCCCCGCTGCTGCTCCCTCCCCGTCCCTCCCTCCCTCCCCGTGCCGCCCCTTTCCCCCAGACTGGGACCCCCTGGCTCTGCAAGACCCCGGGGAAGGGGGTGGGGTGGGGGGTGTTCCCTTTCCTCTCCTCCCAACGTGGGACCCCCACTGGCATGCCTGATCCACACTCCTTGGGGAGGATCCCTTCCTGGGTGGGCAAGAGCCACTGAGGCCACAAAAGACCCCCCCGCCTCTCCTGGGGCAGGTGAACCCTTAAGCCAGCGGGTGGCCTGCATTTGGGGGGGGCTCCTTCCTCCTAGGGCCGCTGCCCCGGGGAAGAGCCCCGTTCCCAGCCCACCCCGGTAGACCGACGCCCCCGCCACACCGCACTCTCGTGGCCCTTTCATCCCACCTTCACCGCCAGGGCAACTTCCTCTGGAATTGCGGCATCTGCAGTTTAGGGAGGGGCGCTTTCAATTCTCAGCCCCCCGGGACACACTCAATTACAGACCCCAAAATTCCACACCATGTCCCCGTGGCGCCTAAGGGAAAATAATAGCGCTGTAACAATACCGGGGGATCCTTTGGAAAGGGGAAGACCTTTGGGACCAGGATGGGAACCCCACCCAAAAACCCCTTCTGGCAAAAGAGGGCCTTCGGGAGGGAGAGCAGGACCCCCGGGGGGTGCTGGCATCTTGCCCCCCCGTCCTCTGGGGCACCCCCTTCCTGGCCCGTGGGGGGGACAGAGAGCGGCTGCACCTTTTGCCTGATGCTGCATCGGGGTCGGCACCCCATCCCTTCCCCTCTTCAGGGCTCTGGTCTTTCTCATGTGCCCCCGACCCATGCTTTGGATCAAGCTGGGGGGGGCTTGTGAATTGCCCAGCCCTCCAAATGGGGTGGGACTGCAAGGCCCATCAGCCCCCGACCAGCCCAGGGCAGAGAAAGATAGGAGGTGCCGTGATCACCCCAGATTAAACTTTATATTGCATGTGGCCCTGTATCCCCATAATTCTGCATGATGATGATGATGATGATGATGGATTCATACCCTTCCTTTCCCATAAAAATAAGACACAAAACAGTATATAAAAATCAAAGCCAATACACATAAAAGAATTTACAAAAAAGTTAAGATGTGCAAAAAAAAAGTTATTACTATAATTTCAATCAAATTATCCGTAGGAACCAAACCCATTTGAACAAAATCCAGAAGGCGGCCTAGTGGCTGCTGTGCTTGTGAGTGTTCCAGCCCCCCCCCCAAGGCACTCGGAGGGTCCCATGCGCCCCACGGGGGTCCCTTTCCACCCCTTCCCCTCCCACCCATCGCTGGGCTTCTGCAAAGGAGGGAACAGACGTGCCCCCCAACTGGGGCATGTTGCAGGGGTGGGGATGGCTGGGGGTTGAGGACCCTTCTCCCTGAAGACCCCCCGTGGGCTGGAATACAAACTCTGAAACGGCACGAATGACGCCCTCTGGCGCAGGAGAAACCGCACCTCCGTCCCCTTGTGTCTGCTTCCTTCCCCGTCTGTTTTGTGGGAAGGGAGTCTCCTCTCGAGGAGTCGAGGCGGTTCCTCCCCGAGGGCTGTTGTCCTCAAGTGCCATCCGGCCAGCTTCAGCTTACGGCAACCCTTGGAACGAGAGCGCTCCGGCCGGGAGGGCCATCCTCGCCCCGCTCAGGTCTTGCAAAGTCAGGGCAGCAGCCGGGGCTTCCCTGCCAGAGCCCATCCGCCCGTCGCAAGGCCCCCCTCTTTTCCTGCTGCCTCCGGCCTGGCCAAGCATCACTGTCTTCTCCAGCCAGCCACGTTGTCTCACGATGCGTCCAAAGTACGGGACTGGCCATCATGGCTCCTAGGGAGAGCTCAGGCCCGGTTTGCGCTGGGACCCCTTCGTTTGTCTTTTTAGCGGTCCGGGGTGTCCGTGGAACTCCCTGCCCCAGCACCATGTTTCAAGGGAGGCGTTTTGCTTCCTCTCGGCTTCCTTCGCTGCCCAGCTTTCACAACCAGAGACAGAAATTGGAAACACAACGGCATGGGTGACCCTGAGTTCAGCGATGCGTCTTTGTACGGGGGAGCATCTTCCCTCATTCCTTCTTGGCTGCCCTTCCAAGTCTTAAGGCTTCTTCTGATTTCTCGGCCACAGTCTCCATTCTGATTTCTGACTGATTTTCGCCAGCCCCATAAATAGCAAAAGGCCCCTCAGATCTTCAAGGCACCCAGGTCTGTCCCGGAACAGGGACAAGGCCATGGTGATGCAGCAGCAGGAGGAGGAGGGATTTATACCCTTTCTTTTCCACAAAAAGGGGAGCTCAAAACAGCTTACAAAAATTTAAAGTCCGTGCAGATAAAGCACCTACAAAGAAGTAAAAATATAGAAAGAAAAGCTGCCTGTGAAACCCCATCCTGAAAGACACACCTGGTAGTTTCCTAAGTTATCTGATACAGGGGATAGGCAAATCATTTTGCCTTCCCATATTTGTCCCCACTGACTACCACCTTTTCTTTCTTTCTTTCTTTCTTTCTTTCTTTCTTTCTTTCTTTCTTTCCTTCCTTCTTTCCTGGAACCTCCCCAGGGACCAGTGGCCGATGGCTCCTGGACCAGCACTGTCCCTGGGCTACCATCTTGAGCAGGGCTGGGCCGGCAGACGTTAGAGGGGAAGGGCCCTGAAGTGGTCACACCAGAGGCCTTGGCCACAGAAATTCCTGCTTTTGCTTACATGTCATCTTGCCAGAATCTGCCTTTGGCAACTGCTTGCCCATTCCCACCATTCTTGGCAACCCCACCTGCCCCTTTCGCCACCTGCACAGCCATCCCTGCCAATGAAGCCAATGCTTCATGTCCGCTCCAAAGGAAACTGCCACAGTCCAGGCAAATGTGTGCCCTCATAGCAGTGTGACTCCCTCCGGTGCCACAAGACTCCGTAGTTTTATTCTCTTCTATTTATTCTGTTTTCTTTTCCAATTGCAGATTAAGAGGGCCCGGCTCCCTCTTATCAGAAAATGTTAATCTTCCACGTGTGTGTGAGGACCAAAAATTTTGCAGTTTTCTCTCTACCGCAGGAGATAACAAATATCTGTCTGTGCATTTTCACCAGGTATTTCCAGATCCTAAAGTGTTTTGGGGGAAACTATTTCACAGAGAAATATATGTGGGAGGTAGTGGGAGTAACATTTGTGAGCTTTTGTGCAACAGACATATTTTTCATGTTTTGTTGTGGATCCCTGTTGTGGATCTCAAGGGGCTGGACTAGATGGCTCTTGAAGTCTTTTCCAACTTTGTCATCCTATGATTCATTAAAAAAAAAAAAAACTTTTCCTGAAAGAGAAATGTTTTATTTGCAAAATTGGTAATGTTTTGTTCAAAATGCACATGATTCTTGTACCCAAAAACACCTGTTTGCAGAAACACTGTTCTTTTTTTAGAAAAAAATGTGGGATGTTGTGATTTTCCATAGAATAATTTCTGGAAACACTTCCGGATATGACAATACTAGGTGAAAACTGTATGAAATTCTCCCCTCCGGGTTATTCTTCCCAGCCAGGTTTCCCAAGACTCAGGGAGCCGATTTTTGGGGCCAAAATAACGGTGAAGATATTCCTTCCATTTTCGCCAATGAAGACCCAAGAAAGCGAGGTTGGCCATTATCAATGCGTGTGTCCTCAGAGGCCATAAGGGACCACCCATCCCCGTGAAAGGATGGATGCGTGCACCACCACCCCCAATTTGGTTGCTCACTTGCTTGTCCTTTCTGGTTCCCCGTCATGTGTTTGGAGTGAGGTCCGGATCTCAATGTGACTAATTGGCCACAAGATGCCAATTATTCCAGATTACACGCCTCCCTTCCTTTCCGCGTGAGCCTCCCTCCTCACAGGATTTTGGAACTTGCTGCCGCCCTTCTTCCAACTTCTTCCGAGCACCGCTTGGATCCCACTGGAGAGAAGGGAGGGCCGGCTCCCAGGCATCTCCTCCTGACCGCCCCCCAGGCCTCGGAGACCAAACGCCACCCATCAAAGGAGCCTCACGGTCAGGGTGCTGGTGTAGCCCTGTCTCACGCGCTCACCAGCTTAGCCTCACAGGGTGATGGTGTACGTAGTACATCCTCGCTGGTGATTGCAGATTACGGCAGGCTTGAACGGGAGGCGGCATTGGTCTTCTGGACGTCCTGCCCCCAAGCCATTGAGGGCTTTGCAGGCCAAGACCAGCACCTTGAATTGAGCTCAGGAGCAAACTGGAAGCCAATGCAGTTCCTGCAAGAGCTGTCATACACAGTCTCTAAACTACACACACACACACACACTCCCGACAACTGCCCATCCTCCACATAGCGCACAGGCTGCAGCTTCCAAACACTTTTCAAGGGCAGCCCCATGTAGAGTGCACTACAGTAGTCCAACTGGGAAGTAAGCAAGGCCTGGCCATCTGGTGCATTTTTTATCCCCCTTCTGCTGGTGGAAGCTCCACTGTGGGGACCTGCAGACTCCTACATAGCCAGCAGTGGGGCTGGACTGGCTGACCCCTGGGTCTCCCCCGCCCCCAGCAGTGCAGTCCTCTGATTCCGGTGCGTCAGCCTTTGGCCCTTGTGGTGGTTCTGGCCCACCTCCCTAATCTGTTAAGCAAGTAAAGGTACTAAATGGTTTTTAAAAGCCCAGCTCATTCCGCCCTGTTGGCCAGAAGGTACTAAATGGTGTAAGCATTTCATTTGGCCGTGTCAAACTCACCCAGCCCAGGCGTGTCCCTGTTTTGCATTCCTTCCACTCGCCTGGGTGTATTTATTCCCTTCTTGGCACAAAAGGGCATCAGGTCAGAGTGAAAATGCAAATGGGCAAGGACGGGGAGCCTGCCCACTCAAACTCCTGGCTTTGTTCCCTGCCGCAATGGTGCTTTTGTTCGCCTGGGGGGATAAAGTCTCTCCCTGCCTCTCCCAGTTGATTGCAGACTCCAATTTAATGTGGATTGGGGCCATGGGTGCAGGGAGGGGAGGGATAAGGGACAGCCGCTTTGATAGGACCAAAGTGGTCAAACTGGTGGGTTTCCAGGTACAATTTTCCAAATCCTTTCTGCCTGTGTTGTTCCCCTGAATATTCCCCCACCTGCTTCACCAAGCTGATATTAACTGGAGAGGGGGAACTGTGTCGGAACCCCCATCCTCGCCCTGTATTTTTTCTCCCATATAGCTGATAGCAGCTCCAGGGAAAGGCCACTTGGGCATTACTTAGGAATTACAAGTACTTGTCATTAACTGCTTTCTTGCAACTTGGGTCCCCATAGTGAGGTGAAGATTTTGTTGCTTTCAGTTGCTCTCAGACTGATTTTGCCTTATGGCAACTTAATGAACAGCAAATCTCCAGGCCACCCTGTCGTCATTGTCGCTGCTCAGATCCTGAAGATTCAGGGCAGCAGCCATTGTGGCTCCCATGTGCCCCTCCATCTGCAGTGTGCTCTTCCTACCACTTCCTACCAAGCGTTACTGTCTTTCCTAGCAAGATGTGCCTTCTCGTGATCTGCCCAAAGTACGACAGCCTCAGTTTAGCCCTCTGGGCTTCTGGGGAAAATTCAGGCTCGATTTGCTCCGGGACCCATTCGTTTGTCCCTTTTAGCAGTCCAGGGTATTATCTGTAGAACATTTTCTCCAGCACCACATTTCAAGTGAGTTGGTTTCCTTCCCCTGTCAGCTTCCTTCCTTCGCTCTCCAGCTTTCACAGCCAGACGTAGAAATGGGAAATAGCATGGCACGGCAATCCTAACTTTAGTATCAAGTGATATATATTTACACTTCAGAATAAAAACAGATCATAGAATCATAGAATTGTGGAGTTGGAAGAGACCCCAGCGGCCATCCAGTCCAACCCCCTGCCATGCAGGAACACCCTCAAAACACTCCCTTGGACAGATGGCCATCCAGCCTCTGCTTAAAAACCTCCAAAGAAGGAGGAGACTCCACCACACTCCACTGAGGCAGCCGATTCCACTACCGGACAGCCCTGACCGTCAGGAAGTTCTTCCTGAGGTTCAGGTGGGATCTCCTTTCCTGCAGCTGGAATCCATTGCTCCTTGTCCTGGTCTCTGGAGCAGCAAAGAACAAGCCCTCTCCCTCCTCAACATGACATCCCTTCAAATATTTAAACATGGCTCTCATGTCCCCTCTTAACTTTCTCTTCTGCAGACTAAACAGATTTTTTTCAACAAGTTCTGTAGGCTAATTTTAAAAACCAAGTGCCGGACAGTGTAATACAGTTTGAAGTGCCCCGCAAAGGAAGCTCTGTAAGGAAGGGGCCGGCCGACCGGCCTTCCCTTGAGAAGATGTTCCACAGCCAAGGAGCTACAGCAGAGAAGGCTCTGCATGCAGGGTGGCCTCCATTGGGAATCTTAAATTCTGAGCCAACTGATACAGTGAGGGGTGGGGGTGTCTTTCAGATCCAGGGGATTCCATGCAATGAATGGGACCCCTTTTACCTCTGCTGTGGCCCCAATCCAAACAAACAAAATAGGTCAAGCAACATGTAATTCAAAAGTTTAAAAAGCATTACACAATCAGTCCAATTCGCACGCCTGCTAAGGACGCCAGGTCAGGATGATCCCAGGCACAGAGATTTGAGGGCCAGACTCCAAGACCCTGGGAAGACAGGGAGCTGGCGCTGGTAATGTCACAAGAGTAGTTTATTACACACAATGCTTTAAGTATCGGCCACAGATGTTCAGATTATGCCACTCAAACAGAAAACACCAGGTCTAACAAATGAGGAATACACACACACACACACACTTTTAAAGGCAGCACTCTTGCCATGATATTCCTCCCTCTTGTTCTGAAGACAGGGGAAGAGATGACAGCTACCTTCCCCAGAACAGAATCCTCTTGAGTTCCATTCCTCCAGTTGCCCTTTTTGGACCAGGGTCAAAGCTTGTTGGTTTACCTAGAGAAGGTTTAACCCTCTGCATCTAGGGGATAAACCCACAAAATCCCCCACTCCTTGAAGTCCTGGACAGAGTATGGACAACACTGATGATAGGGACCGGGGGTCTAACAGATGGCCATCCAGCCTCTGTTTAAAAACCTCCAAAGAAGGAGACTACACCACACTCCAGGGAGGCAGCAGCGGATTCCAATGCCTTCCAATGCCATCTGTCAAAGTGGGTCCTTGGATGGTGTCTTCCTGCCCCAGGATTCTATGAAACCATTATGCCACACTGGATCTCTGTAGCACAACACCTCAAATCCCTGCTTCTGTCCCCCAAATGTGGAGGTCTGTGAGCCCCCCACCAAGCGTATCATGCTGGTGGGGTCTGCCTCACTCTCACCTGGGGCAAGGGCTCGGCTGCGGGAGGACTGCACCAAGCCCTTGATCTGCACACACCACACAGAGGGTCTGGAACCCAGACAAGGGTCCCAGGTGGGGCAGAATCTGCCCAAGGAAGCTGACTCTCCCCAGAATATTGTTAGCAAAATTAGCATCATGATGAAGTAGGATAAATAAGGGGCATAATTGCCAGGGAATGGCATTTGCATGTTTTGCAAAGGGGGAGGGGGACAATGGAAGATGAGGAGGGAGAGGCAGAGCTTGAAAAAGTTATTTTCCTGTGGAACTCCCAGTATCCCCCAACCAGTATGGCCATTGTGGCTGAGAAATTCTAGGAGATGCTGTCCAAAAACTGACTTTTTGCAACAACTGGGAGTTGGAGAGCAGCCTTTCATACTCAGCTTCATCTCCATCTGCAGAGTACTACAACTCCCATATGCACCCCCCCCGACTTCAGCTTTTTCCTCCATTGTGGGGGGAGCTGCCTTTTAAAGCCAAGGTATTCTCTAGACCTCAGAGCTAAAGATTCACGTAGGCTCACCTATCAATATACTAAACTTTAAAACTGTGGTTGTGGTTTCTTGGAAGCCAGAGAGGGAAACAGGAAAACCTGCACTAAAGGGCACACGTGCCCATCAAAGGATGGGGCCCACAACTCAGGATGTTCATATTAAAACACACACACACACACACACAGACCCAGTGCCTGCGGCTGCACCGGAATCCTCTTCCAAAGCAACAGGTCTCTTTTTCTCTCCCATCAGAACGCAGCCTTCCTTCCCCAGCAAATAAGCCCCTCGCTGATGTTCAGATCCACCTGGGTCCTCTCTGGCTGAGCAGTGCTTCTCTTCAAAGCATCTTTGATGGGAGAATCAATGCCTTGCTCACCTTGCAGCCCACCCCCCATCCATGCATCCATCCTTCCCTCCCTCTCTCCCAGCTCTTTGCTCTCTCTCATGCTCTGTCCTGCCTCCTGGCCATGGATCAGGGCTCCAAACATGGGCCATTTCTGCACTACACTTTTATAGCACGATTATTCCACTTTCAACATCCTATGGAATCCTGAGGTTTGCCGTTTAGGAAGGGGCCAGCCAGCCCCTCCCAAAACTGCAAACCCCAGGATTCCATAGGATGTTGCAAGCGGAATCATAGCACTATAACAGTCTAGAGTGGAAATGGTCTAAATTTTGCCACCAAATTGGAAATATAGGCGGAGTGGAGGCTGGCTATAGGGGAAAAAAGGCTCAGAATGTTTTTGTTTACTAATGCAAAGCTTGCCTGACCGGGCTGTTTCATTCCTCCTGCTCCTGTTGTTAAGTGTGGATAAAATGCTTGAGGGAAACTGTTCCAGCTGCTTCCTGCCTGCTGACGGGGTGCTGTTTTAAGGTTGCAGATAGTCTTTTCATGCATTTTAATTTAACTTTATAAATGGCTTGTTTTTTAAAGGTAACTTTTTCTTTGTACTTTTGCTAAATGTTTTGCATTGTTTTTAATCTGTATTGTTTAAACAAGCTGTTCATTGTCTTGAGTGTCATCCTCAAGAGAAAAGTAGGATATAAATAAATATCAAAATGCTAATAATAATGCTAATACTAGTACTACCACCACCACCACCACTACTACTACTACTACTAATAATAATATCTGCTGGGGAAGGGGGGATAACTGGGGAAGAGAGCCCTCAGTGAAAACAGGACTCAACCTATTCTAGCTCAATCCTATTTAAATCCTGAATTTTCACTTCTTGTGTGTGTTTAACTGTGTTGCTTGTTCAAACTATAATCCACCTTCAGTCCCAATTTTGGAAGGAAGGTGGGATACAAATAAATGTGCAGCAATAATAATAATAATAATAATAATAATAATAATAATAATAATAATAATAATAATAATAATACCACCACCACCATGACTACGACCACCACCCCGCCTCTTGGCTCTTTAGCCAGTCCTTTTCATCTGAACTTTTCCACCAAGAAAGAGGAGGAACAGGAGGAGGAGGAACTGAAAAATTAGCCTGGCAAGGAGACACAGCCCAAGTGAAATCAATTAGAATTTCTGCTGCAGGCCAACAAGGGCACCCATTGAGCCGAGGAGGGGCGGAGGGTCTCATCTGCCCTGGGCCCCCACTCCCTGCCGCCTCCCCCGGGGCCAACGTCCGGGCCAGACAGGAAAAGCTGGTCAGGCACGAAGCACAAGGGGGACCCTGGCTGGCAACAGGCCTTTAATTGATGCTCTTCCAAGGGGGGTCAGGAGGGAAAGGGAGAAGCCCAGGAGCACGTGGGGCTGGAGGGCAGCTGACCTGGCAGCAGACCGGCCCGGAACCGCTGCTGGCCACAGCTGGCACCTCGTGACACACATGTGCACACAGCCATGGGGCTCCGGACGAGAACCACAGGGTTGGAAGAGAGCCCCAGGGCTCGCCAGCCCAGCCCACGCAATCAAAGCCCCTCCTTTGACAGATGTGGCCGGCCAGGCTCTCTTTAAAAACCCCCAACGAAGGCCAAAGAAGCCTGCAGCACACTCCATTGGGGCAGCTGCAGATTCCTCTCTCCAACAGCTCTTACCACCGGGAAGTTCTTCCTCGTGTGGCATCTCTTTGCCTGAAGTTTGACGGCACTGCTCTCTGTCCTAGGCCATTTCCGCACTACCCTGTTATAGTGCTATTATTCCACTTTCGGCATCCTATGGAATCCTGGGGTTTGCAATTTAGGGAGGGGCCTTTACAATTCTCTTAGGCCTCAGGAAATTGCAAACCCCAGAATTCCACAAGGTATGTTGAAAGGGGAATTATAGCACTATAACAGTGTAGTGTGGAAAGGGTTCTAGTCTGTGGAGGAGCAGAAAATAAGCTTACTCCAGCTTCCACAGCACATTCTTTGAAATACTTAAGCAATCCGCTATCACCTGTAAGGCCCCGCTTTGGGGGTCCCTGATATTCGTATGGCTTGGATGGGCACCATACCTGATTGGCATCATGCGTAATTAGCAACACATTTTATTGGCTCTGATATCAAATTCAAGCCTGAGAGGTGACGGAGAGTTCAAACCAAGCGAGGGAAAGAATTTGACTGTAAATGTGAGAAGGACGGGTCAGCTCCAAACCTCCTCCAGGTAAGACTGAGTCATTTGTCAGGAAAGATACACACCATTCCTGGGGATAATAGGCTAAAAAAAGAAGCAGGGATTTTCCAGGGAATCCAACCGTGAGGAGCCCACCAGGACACTGATTGACAGATATCCATCCCTTATACACTTGGACTCCTTCCTCTGTCCTCACTGCACCCACAACAGACAGCTATTACAACACCCATCCTGTCTTTGTCAATCAAGCACTAAACCCATCAACAGGTGAAAGTCCCATTGTCCACAACAGGTTCCCTTTGCATTGCATCTGGAACCTTCATTGCCACAGGCTCTTTTCAGGGTGCAAATACCCCTGATTCCAGGTTGCCCAGGGCGGTCTCTCGAAGGTCTACCCGTCACTCTGTCCCTCTGGCTCCTGAACGAGAACTGTCCTTCGGTCACACCTGAGCCAAAACGCACTTCTGCTCTTCACTGCTCTTCTGGACTGGTCATGATACATCCCCCCAAACCCCTCAGCCTCTCTATGACTTTTCCTCCCTTTCTCCTTTGGCTAGCTCTTGTGTGAATGTGTGATTGTGTGTATCTTGTGTGCATGCACGAGTGATTTCCCCTCTCAATAAAACACATTTTTAGCTTACTTCTGGATCTCTGGCTGGTTCTTTTCCTGCGTGTGCCCGTAAACACTGATTGGAAAGATCTTGCTAAGTTGCCCCCCTCTTGCAGCCTCCTGATTTTGAGCTAATTAATTCCCCACTTTTTCAAGGAGATATTTGGCATTGCGGGTGGCCCTTGTGGCACCTACATTTTGGGGTAACACACCGTCTTCACCTTCTCTTCTCCAGGCTGGACATACCAGACTGGAAGGTCAGCCAGAGGACAGTCTGGACAGTAGCTTAGGAGCCCAGTTCCACCACCTGCTTCAAGGGGGCACCAGAACCCCCCTGCTCAAGGGGACAAGATGCTCCCCTCCACTGGAGACCCCCCCCATGCATTCATTTGCCACCAGTTAAACTTTATGGCGGAGATGGGTGTCAGGTTTTGGTATCAGGGGAAGTCTTGGGGAAGCCTGGCTTTGCAACCCACTCCAGTTCAGCTTTCCTGGACTAGACTCCTCTTCCTATTTGAAATGTGGTGCTGGAGGAGAGTTCTGCAGATACCCCGGACAGCTAAAAAGACGAATGGGACTGAGAGCAAGCCAATCCAGTGCTCTGCCTCTAGAAGCCAAGATGATTAAAAGGAGGCTGTCCTGCCTTGGACACATCATGGGATGACGTGACTCACTGGAAAGGGCCACAGTGGTCAATAAGATAGAAGTAAGGAGGAGAAGAGGAAAACCCCAGCGCAGAAAAGAGAGAGAGACTCTGCCAAGGAAGCCATGGCTGCTGCTTGGAGGCTGCAAGACCTGAGTGGGACTATCAATAGTAAGAGGGGTCTTGGAGGGGCCCCCTCTTTCAGAGTGTTGCCATAAGTGAAAATTGATAGCAATTAACAACAGCAAGCATTTATTCAGATGTGGCTGTTATAGAGACCTGCCAGCCTGACACAGCTGATGAAGCAGACTCATATGGTATGGAAAGCTTGTGCTGTAATGCATTTTTGGACTTTAGGGTGCAACAAGAACCTGCATTTCCCCGGCACAAATGCCTGTGAGCACAACACACCAGTGCGCTGCCTTTGGGTGGCCACTGCTGCCCTCTTATGGCCTGATGGGCTCATTTCCACCAGTCTGACTAACCCGTTTCCCCAGTGAAATAGACTGCTGCTAGCCACAAGTCAGATCAGGGCCAAATGTCTGTCCCCTCCTCTTTGAAGCAAAATTAAAGATTTCACTAAACTCACAGGCACAGGCACTCCCACACAGAAAGAAGGAGGCAGGCAGACGGCTCTGTCCTTGTACCTTTACCAGCAATCTAGGATAAGGAGGAGAGAAGCTTCTAGGGCATGGAAATAAATGGGGTGACGGAGAATACTTGCCGCC
This sequence comes from Ctenosaura bakeri, assembly GCA_948474755.1. NCBI lineage: Eukaryota > Metazoa > Chordata > Lepidosauria > Squamata > Iguanidae > Ctenosaura > Ctenosaura bakeri. The sequence goes on along the minus strand of CAOLHI010004478.1, from coordinate 32,582 downwards.
TCCCACAAGCAAAACTTGGCTTGTGAAAAAACTGATGAAAAAACGTACACAAACACACATTTCCCCAGGGACTTCTCTTCCTTCTGCTTCCAAAAACCCAACTTGGCCATCTCCGCACTAGAGTTTTATAGCACTATTATTCCACTCTCAAAATCCTTATGGAATCCTGGGGTTTGCAGTTTAGGGAGGGGGCTCAAAGGCCATCCTAAAAGCCCCCTCCCCAGACTGCAAACCCTAGGATTCCATAGGATGTTGAAAGTGCAATAATAGCACTATAACAGGTTAGTGCAGAAATGGCCCTTCTCCACTTGCGAGAGGCCACAAGCCAGAATTGTAGCTCTTCATAAGGAATCTCCCATTGTGGCCGGTGGTTGCCCAGGCTGCTACTGGTCAAGGGTCTCTATGAGCCTTCCCCCAAAGGCTTGTAGTGTCACTGGCTACAGCCAGGCTGAAACGGGCTACCAGTTGCCAGTTCCTCCTCTGTGCAGAAGTTTGACATTTAGGTGCTCAGACTTCAGAGCACAATTCCATCTGTACAAAACTGTGACATTTGCATCTCACACTTGAAAGGACTCGTGCAGCTATTCCATCTCCTCCCGTCCCTTAATGGGTATTTCTCTTGGAAAAGCCAAAAGCTGGAAGAAAGGATGGGAAAATTACTCTGGACTGCCAACTGAGGGCAAAGCAGTCACCTCTGCCACTCCAGAAGCTTTTTTTTACTGGTATGTTTTTATGGGAGCCAGTACTGAACTACGACTCTGGTAGACCCGGGTTCAAGTCCCTGCTCAGCCTTGGAAAGCCACAGGGTGGCGTTAGGGAAGTCACACTCTCTCAGCCTCAGAGGAAGGCAAAAGCAAGCCTCCTCTGCACAAATCTTGCCAAGAAAACCCCATGATAAGGTTGCCATACATGGGAAACTATTTGAAGGCATATGGCAACAAATCATGTTTCCTATATGTTTTGAAGCTGTCCTAATTGTGCTTCTGGCTTTTGTTTGAATTCTATGGCTGGCTGCCTCAAGTGCCAACTGATAGCATGAGGGAGGTACTGGTACCACTCTACTCTGCTTTGGTTAGACCCCATCTTGAATACTGTGTCCAGTTCTGGGCACCCCAATTCAAGAAGGATATTGACAAGCTGGAGCAAGTCCAGAGGAGGGCGACCAAAATGGTGAGGGGCCTGGAAGCCATGAAGCCCTATGAGGACAGACTTAGAGAGCTGGGTATGTTTAGTCTGCAGAAGAGGAGGTTAAGAGGGGACATGATAGCCATGTTTAAATCTTTGAAGGGATGCCACGTAGAGGAAGGAGGGGACTTGTTTTCTGCTGCTCCAGAGACCAGGACAAGGAGCAATGGATTCAAGCTGCAGGAAAGGAGATTCCACCTGAACCTCAGGAAGAACTTCCTGACAGTCAGGGTTGTCCAGCAGTGGAATCTGCTGCCTGGGAGTGTGGTGGATTCTCCTCCTTCCTTGGAGGTTTTTAAGCAGAGGCTGGATGGTCATCTGTCAAAGGGATTGATTTGAGGGTGTTCCTGCATGGCAGGGGGTTGGACTGGATGGCCCCTGGGGTCTCTTCCAACTCTGAATTTCTATGATTCTATGATTCTATGATTCTATAGCATATTATTAATGGGTCGGCCATCCCATTAGTTTGGATGGGTCCAGGGGCACCTGGTCCAAAGCAGGGGAGGCTGAGAAGGCAGCCGCTTCTCTGGTAGAGCGGCAGCATCTTTTGTGGAACCACGGAAGGGAACCTCAGGACAGGATCACAGAAGCAAGACTGTTAGATGCTCAGCAATGGAAGAATTCAGAGATTCCTATGGTGGAAGAAGGGTTGTTAAAACTGAACGAGCCAGCAGAAACGGATAAGTTATTGAGCCTGATTAGAGAAAAGTCATCAGGGGTATTTTTGAACATTGGAAAGCTTTGATAGATGTTTTGAGAAAGAAAAGAAAGCGATTTCCTAACCTTTGTTTCTGAGAATAAACATGAGTTAGTTAGTGGAAGAAGTGTGTGAGGAGGGAGGGGCAGAAGCACAGTCTCAGAAAACAAGGGCAGAAGCCATTTATCTGTATTTCTACTTTTTTGTTTTTTCCTACTTTTTTCTCTTTAGTTTTCTATTTCCTCCTTTCTTTCTGTGCTGTTTTATTTAAATGAAAATTTAATGAAAGGTATGAAAAAACTTTAAAATGAATAAATAAAAAAGCTGCCAACATCCTTTGCGAATATTTCAAGTACCTGGCCTCACTCCAGCCTCCAATGGGCTCACAAGATGATGGGGGGAATCAGAGGCGGAAAAGAACTCCTGCCGCAGCACCAAAAGTTCCTGACTCGACCCTTTTGGGCGTCCTGGAATTTGGAAAACCCTTCTCTGATCAGACGGGGCATGGAGGAACGGGGAGGGGAGGGATCAGTTCCTCATTTTTGCCCCCCGCTTCTGCCTCCCTGCCTCTTCCCAAGGAAGGCTGGTGCAGCCCGTTCTGCGCCTCCCATCCCAGGGAGAAGACCCCAATTAGCCAGGCACCGGAGCTACGGAGATTATAGAGATCTCAGGCTCACGTCACGGCTCTATCCTGGGGCAGAAATAGCCCAGCCGGGAGCAGCTTTGCGGGGCAAGGTTGTGCCACAGGAAGCTCCTCCTGAGCACATGGTGTTTCCGGCTCTGTGTGCGCACACAACTCAACGCATATGTCCCAGTTCTGTACAAGGGTGTGAGGGAGAGAGAAGGACAGAGTGAGAATGCACAGGTCCATGCACCCTCTCTAAGATGGGGCCGCGTAAAGTCGACCCCTCTCTGGGCGCCCCTCCTGGCATCGCACTGCAGCTCTTCCCCTCCACTCTCCTGGGCTCCTGGGGTGCCTTTGTGTGCTCAGGACTGGGCGTTGCTGGGATGTGGTGCTTACCATCTTGCTTTTACAGCCAGTCAAGGGTTATTGGATGGAATTTTGGACCGTCAATATTTGCATTCTGTCCAAGAACGCAGAAATCATTGGGGCATTGTTGGATAACTGGGCCTCTTCTAAGCAGGGTTATTTTTTGTGATCATGCTCTCGTCTTGTGATCCCATCTATGGAAATTTCATTCCAACATCCCTGAGCACCAGTCGCCATTGCAACCAGAAGAGGAGGCTTCTTTCTCAAAAGGCACTGAATCTCCATCGGTGTGTCTATGCAGGAAAGGAGATTCCACCTGAACCTCAGGAAGAACTTCCTGACGGTCAGGGCTGTCCGGCAGTGGAATCGGCTGCCTCCATGGAGTGTGGTGGAGTCTCCTCCTTCTTTGGAGGTTTTCAAGCAGAGGCTGGATGGCCATCTGTCACAGGGAGGGCTTTGAGGGTGTTCCTTCCTGCATGCCAGGGGGTTGGACTGGATGGCCCCTGGGGTCTCTTCCGACTCTACATTTCTATGATTCTATATTTGTCCATGTGCACTTTCAAGTGGCCTGTTGACTTGTGGTGACCCCTGAATTTCCCAGGGTTTTCTTAAGCAAGGAGTATACACTCAGAGGTGGTTCTGCCAGTTCCTTCCTCTGAAACAGAGCCTAGGGCATTTGTTGTCAGTCTCCTGCCCAAGTACTAACCATGACTGACCCTACTTAGCTTCCAGGATCAGACTGGATCTAGTGCCATTCCTATTTCCTAATCTAGGAAAGATTTTCCTCTCTCCCTCTCTTCAGTTCTGTTATCCCCAGGGACGGCCCTGTCCAGACTCCAACTTTCTTTTTCTAAACCATAGTTATGTCTGGCTTACTATGTTCTAATTTCTTGTCACTTTGAATCTTAAAGTTCTATAAGATTTCTATTTTGCCAGTTTCAACAGCTTTCTCAGGCTTAAGCCATTTACGCCCTGCACTGTTATAGTGCTGTTATTCCCCTTTCAACGTCCTGTGGAATCCTGGGGCTTGCAGTTTCCTAAGGAGCCCAAAGAGCTCTCCGGCTGGGAATTCTCGATGCCCCTCCCTAGACTTCAAACTCCAGAATTCCACAGGATGTTGAAAGTGGAATAATAGCACTATAACTGTGCAGTGTGGAAATGGCCACAGATTCCAGTGCAAATTAAAACAAATGCAACAGAGCCAGAACATGCAAAATGGAATTAATCAGTGGCATTGAAAACAACTTTAAACATATAATTAAATATAATTTTAAAAACACTACAATGACAGCCTCCCCCATTCAAAGTCCTTTCTTAAAAAACATTCAGTTCTCAAATTTCAGTTCTGATTTTTTTTAAAGTTTTTCCCTGTTGACTGACGGGGATCATGAAGAGGCCATCCTCGCCTTCTTCCTAGGACGGGGATTCCAGAGCCAGGGGCAGCCACTGAGAAGGCCCTGTTGGAAAGGAGCTCATGGATTCAAACTTTATCCTCAGGTGCTGCTCTTCTGACAGCATAGGTATTATTACTACCACTACTAGTACCATTACACTTATTTTTACCCTGGCTCTCCCGCAGTTCAGGTATGCAGACACCTGTGGCGCTTCAAAGACCTGCAAGAGATCCTTCAGACTCCCTTCCTTTCCACATCTCCTCTACCTGCCCTGGTTTTGCAGGGCGGTCCTCCTTCATCCTCCTTCATCCTCTGCCGTCCCCTTTCTTCAGCTGCTTTTAAAATGTCCCGGCTTCTCTTCCTCCTCCCGCTTTCCCCCTTTCTCCTCACTTCCCCTGCTGCAAACCGAGTTCAAAGTGCAAACGTCATTTGCACGCCACTAACTCAGCAGGGAAGGGGAGAAGAGAGGAGGGAGCCAAATCTTGCCCTTCCCAGTTGGCTCAGGCAAAATCAGACTGCCGCAGCCCCTCCTGGCTTGCCCGTTCTTCCTCATGGATAACTTTTGCCATCTTGGCCACACTCTGGTGTTGCTTGGCCACACGCTTCCCATTTTTCATCTGTAAAATGTTAGAAGAGATGCCTCCAGGCTCTGCAGCCCAAGCAAGTGGGAGATGGACAGAGTTAGTGCCCAGTACCAGGTGCAGGTCCTGCATGGCACCTGGGCCCACATTTACAGGATGGGGCCACAGCCTGGCCTCACAGCTAGGTGGGCCCCACACTGGCAGAAAAACAGGACAAAAGTTGAATAAGTAAGCCCGATAAGTAATAGATGGTGCCTGGGTTTGACTGGACTTTTGCCTCAAGGTGTGACTCTTTCAGGCTATCCAAATCAGGCTGGCCGTGGCTGACCAAATCCCGCCTGACCTCAACGGAAGGGTCTTGGGCCAATTTTCCCCACGCTTCCTCATCTCCCCCCGGACACCTTTCCCGCACAGCCAGCATCTGCCACACAGGCCTGACGACCCGACATCCGACAAACTCATATTAAGCTTTTAAAAGTCATTACGTAAGCGGAGGTTGGGCGCTGAGGCCTAACTAGCTTCAGACCAGCCATTGCAGAGCGGCCGGGAAGGGAGGGAGGGAGGGGGGAAAGGGCTTTCAGCAGATGGGGAATCAAATGCCACTTAACAAAGAAAGAATTAAATCATCTCCACAGCCCTGGCTGCCTTGGGCGGCCTTCGAGTCAATGGCAGCCAGGAGCTAGCTGCTCCCGCTCTTTCTTCCCCGCCTGAGCTCACCCTGGCCTTCTTTGTGGGGGTCTCACGGCACCCCCCCCATCAAAGGTGCTTGCATCGGCATCTCCCGTGGAACGAACCCGGCAATACCTTTCTGCCCCCGCCCTCCTGCTTGGGTGCCCCCGCAGCCTCCGGGATGAGCAGCGGGTGCCATCTGGAGAGCGGGATCCCTCTCCTAAGCCTGGGCGATACGGGCATTTGGAGTGGCATCCCTTACAGCCACAGAATCCCGACTCTGCACGCCACAAAATCTGTTGCTGTTTTTGCAATAACTGCCTAACGACCAACCCATCGTTCTCCTCAAAGCTGCAGACAATTAGGAAGGAAACACACACACACACACACACACTCCGTACCTTGTTGCTCATCGGTAAAATCACAACACGACGATGCTTTAAAGTTGCCTTTCATTTTTGGATAGTTTAGCAACAGCTGCACTCATGGCTTAGCCCCAACCACGGGAGAGCCACAGACTCACTGAATCAACTGTGAAATGGTTAGTTAGCCCTTGTGTAAATCCAATGGATTCAGTGGTTCTACTCTAGGAAGGGGAGCCAGACTGAAAACTGTGCTGAAGAGGGGTCTCCTGCAACCAGATAAGAAGCAACAGGTGCTGAACTCCCCTCCTCTGCAGAGCCAGGAAAGGGAGAGGAGCCCTCCCCGGTTTTCACCTTGGCAACAGAGCTCGAGCGGAAAAACGCCAGCTGAATCCGGAGCTTCCACTTTTGCTGGTTTTTAAGGATTTCAGCTTTGATCTGTACTTTTTTTGATCTGGGGAAAAGGAAGGATATGAAACCATCGTCCTCACTGTCACCGTGAGGGCCAGGTGGGGCTGAGCAGGAGCAGAATTCCAGTATTGGAAACTGGTCCTTTCACCTACCTGCAGAAAGCTATGAACCTCCTTTGCTACCCCTTCCAGCACCTGATGTTGAAGGGATGTCTCCCCAAAAGAGTTGACTCCCCCAGGATGAAACAACTGGAAGAAAAATTAGCCCGAGCAGCTCCCACCATCCAAAAACCCAGCCTCACCCAGCCACAAATACCCCAAAGGCACCGGATCCTGTCTGATCTTGGAGGCTAAGCTGGTTAGTCCTTGGATGGGAAGCCGGTAACAAATCCCAGGTGCTGAAGAGGAAGGAACCGGCAAAAGCCCCTCTGAGGATGCCTGGCCTAAGAAAACCCTGGGAAATTCACGGGCTCGCCTGCACACCGCAGACAAAGAAAAATCCATTTGTGTCTTTTCTTTATGGGCATACCTTCCATAGCTTTTAATTTCATTGACAGTTTAATTATATTTTTAACTTTTGTATGATGTGAACTCTTGGCTGGGTCTGTTTTAACTTTTGTAAACGGTTGTTATCCTTTCAACCCTTTATACCAGTGGTTCTCAACCTTCCTAACGCCACGACCCTTTAATACAGTTCCTCATGTTGTGGTGACCCCCAACCTTAAAATTATTTATTTATTATTTACAATGCCTCCCCCCCCCCGGCAAAGGCCGCCTCGCTAGCCAGGAACGGGGGGGTGGGGGTGGGCAGGGAGGGAAAGAGGAGCCGCGCGTCTCCCCTGGGAAAAAAACTCCAAGAACCCCCCCCGGGCTCTGCTTCTGCTTCACTCTCGTTTCTGCTGGGGGGGGCAGTGTGGGAAAAGTTTCAGAGTGTTGACCCTGGCGGTGGGGGGAGGAATCCCAGTGCCTTTGTCTTTTGCACTGGGCACAGCTTGCCCCTCCGGAAAAGCACCGCCTTGCGGCCCCCAGCCCTTCCACAGCGCCCCCCTCCATGGTGAGTGGGGCAGGGGCCGTGGGGAGGAGGGGGCCTGCCCCTCATGCTGTCGCCGCCCCCCCAAGCTGGCCCATCAGACGTGAGGTTCTCCCGGTAGCGGAGAAGAGGGAGCGATTTCAGTCCCTTCTGAACAGGGGGCAGGAGGATGTGAGTGCATGGCTTACGCTTGCGCACCACCACCGAGGAGGGAATGGAGCCTAAGACCATCGGAAATACATATTTTCCGATGGTCTTAGGCGACCCCTGTGAAAGGGTTTTTCGACCCCCAAAGGGGTCGTGACCCACAGGTTGAGAACCGCTGCTTTATACCTTGCCTTACTTCCACGAATGGAACTCAAGGCAAAGTTGTTGTTGTTGTGTCCTCAAATTATTTCCGACTCACGACAACCCAAAGGCAAACCCTTCAAGGGATTTTGGGCCGCCGGGAGAGCGTGACGCACCCAGGCTGCCCCAGAGGGCTCCCGCGGCCAACTCGCAACATATTTTAAAAACACATATTAAAAACTATACAAGAACTTCAATAAAGTATGAAAGTTATTTAAAAACAATTAAACGATTTATGGAGTTAGAAACATTAACATTAAAAGACTGCATACGAAGCATAGAAACAGCACCACATGTCACCGAAAGCCCAACCCAGACAGTTTCTAAAAGCCCGGCGGAGGGAAGAGTGTCTTGGTTTGCTGACGAATGGAGAGCAAGGGCAGGACGTCCCTTTGAATTCCAGGACTGGACACAAAGAGGGAGGGACGATGATGACGTTACCACCACCACCATCATCATCATCATCATCATCATCACCACTATGCAAGCATGTTTCCTCAAAAGTAAACCCTTTTCTTTTCTATCCAGGACTGCAGTGAAAACCAGTTTCTATCCACAGTGTGGCCATAAACGTTATTGCACGCTTTCGTGCACAGCATCACTTTTAGATTTTCCTCCTTTCCTTCGTTTCAAGCTATTAGAGTTAAAAACAAGGGTCCCAATCCTATTGTTAGACTGAAGCAGAGTTCTTGTTTATCTTCCTTCAAGTCATTTCCAGCTTACGGTAACTCTATGGCACCTCTATGGCACACCTATCTTGGGGTTTTCTTGGCAAGATTCCATCGGAGTGGATTTGCCACGCCTGCCTTCCTCTGAGGCTGAGAGAGTGTGACTTCCCCAAGGTCACTCCGTGGGTTTCCATGACTGAGCAAGGATTCAAATCCTGGTCCCCAGAGTTGTAGTCCGGTGCTCAAATCGCTCCACCGCCTTGGCTCTCTCGGGTAGAGTAGACCCACTGAATCAGTCAGATTGACCTGTGTGCGCGCTCGCCTCTTAATGCTTGATTAATGGGTCTACTCTAGTTGGGACTAACCAACAGGCTTCCAGCCACTATATCCTTTTCTTTTAAAAATAGGATACATTTAAAATATTTTGAAAGAGGGTGTATTTTTATGATGCTTTCATTTTTGGAATATGGTTTATTTCAAATAAAAGATTTTTTTATTAGGCTTTTATTTTCAGAATGCGGTGTGTATGTATATGTCTTGGTGTGCACAGAATATATATAGTATGATTTTTATTCTGGTTTTGTTTTTGGAATATGGTCTATTTTTAAGAATGTGCCTACGGTTAAAAGCTGGGTGTGTTTTTATTGTGAATTTTCTGCCTGAAACATGGTGTTCCCCCTGCTCTTGTGGGGCAGGAGGAGCAAATAAACTAAATGCACAAATCTGGTGAGTAATTTGGGGTTCCTTCCCTCTTCCTTGGCCCCCTCTGAGGCGTAGGGAGGGTCTGCACTTAGCCCTAATCCGTCTTGTGCCGAAGCTGGCCCATTTCTGTCCCAGGCACCCCCCCCACTCCACGGCAGCCCTGCTGAGCCCAGCTCAGCTGCAGCCAGGCCAGGAGGGACCCCCAACCAGCCATGGTGTGGGCTGGGCCTCAGACGGGTCCTGGGGCCCTCCCAGGCCTCCCCCTGCCTCTCTGGTGGGCCTCCTGGCTCCTCTGCTGTGGGGGAGGGATCGGGCCTGGCTGGTCCCGGGATGGGACCCCTCCGGGAAGGATGAGGGAAGACAACCCTGCAGAGCGGGGGCGGCGGTGGCTGCCGGTCAGAGCCGGCAACCCTGGCCTCGGGCGGACCAAGGCTTGGGCTGAGAAAGGGCCCTTCCCCCATCCCTGCCCCTGAATTCGGGAGCTAAGCAGCGCCAGACCGGGAACTGCACGATCCAAACCAAGATGAAAGAGATCCTGGCTGGAGAGCTCCCTTGCCCTCCAGGGCAGCTGGACCACGGACCGCCCAGATCCACCCAGAGAGCATCCTGGCAGGATCTCACCCGGCAGGAGAGCCTGACCTTGCTGCGTCCTGCAAAGGGGCTGAGCGGCTGAGTCTCCAGAGGACAGGAGCCCCCGGGGCAGAGGAGCTGGGGCTGGGGGGGTCCCTTACTTCTCCCCCCGGCTCTTCTCTCTGGGGGCCCGGCATGGAAACCCCCCTCCTCCTGCTCTCCCGGGACCGGGGCTCCGCAGTCCATCGGCTGCTCCCGGCGGAGGAGGGAGGCCGAAGGGCTCCTTCCCCTTGGGCTTGCCGGTGGGGCTCCTCGGGGGCTACCTCCGTGGAAACCGGGGGCCCCTCTCCCTTCCAGGGTGGGAATCCTACGGGCGTCGCTTGCCCGGGAACCGGGACACCAGCCGAGGCGGCCAAGGAGCCCCCAAAGGCGGCGGAGGCGCCCCCTCCGGTGCCCTCTCCGGCGACGGGGGCGCAGCCAGCCCGGGGGAGCCGTTTCAGCCCCGGACCGCGGCTCCGGGCTCCGTCAAGTCACACTCTCTCAGCCTCGGGGAACCCATCTGCCCGGAAAGCCCCGCCGCGGCTTCCCCCTCGGACCGCGAGGACTCAGGGCCGCGCGGCCACAACCAGCCCCGGAGCGGAGGCGGCGGCGGGGGAGCCCCCCGGGGACCCCGCGGGCCCCCTCGGCCTCGGGCGCCATCGGGAACGCGGGGCGGCGGCGGTGGAGGGGGCGGAGGGGGCCCCCCTCTGCTGGACAGCTCCCTCCCCCCGCCGGTGACTCGCGAGCGGCCCCGGGGGAAGGGGGCGCAAAGCCCCGGGGGAGCAGCAAAGCCGGGAGGGCCGGGCGGGGGTCCCCCTGCCCCCTCACCTGCTCGGGAAAGGGGGGCTCCGTCTCCCCGGGAGCGGGATCGGGGCGCCCGCGCAGCCCGAGGAAGGTCTCCGGCCAAGGGAGGGGGCGGCGGCTGCGCGGGAGACCTCCCCTCCCTCCCCTCCCCTCCGCCCCCCCAGGGGCCCTGCGGGGCCGGGGTCTCTCCGTCCTCCCCCGCAGGGCCGGCGCGGGGCTCACCTCTCGCTCTCGAAGCCGGCCTGGAGGAGGCGGGCGGTGTAGCGCTGCGCCGCCGTCTCGTGGCCCCCCGACGGGTGCGGGTGGGGGGGCGCCGGGGCCCACGCCTCCCCCCGGGCCCCCCCGGGCGCCGCGCCCGCTGCCCCACCGGCCCCCAGGGCGGCCCCCAGGGCGGCGGCGGCGGCGGCGGCGGCGGGGACGGAGGCTCCCGCAGGGGCCCCACGATCCGGCTGTAGTCGTAGGCGGGGGCCCCGTCCTCCTGGCCCCCGGGGCAGGGCGCCGCCCCCGCCGCCCCCGCCGCCGCCCGAGCCTCCATCAGCCGCCACGGGGCGAGGGCTGCGCACCGGCCGCCACCGGCGCGTCCGCCTCGGAGAGCGCCTGGCAGCGGCCGCCGCCCGCCCCGCCCCGCTCGCCCCGGCCCGGCCCGGCCCAGAGTCTCCACCCACCGCCGGGCAGAGGGACGCCGCCACCCGCCCGCCCGCCCGCCCAGGAGAGAGCCGCCCAACGCCAGGTGCCGCCCGAGGCGGCGGGGTCGGGGCCCCTGGATGTGATGGTGGTGAGGGGGGTTCCAGCTCCCTCCTTCTCTCTCTCCCCGCTCCCCCTCTCCCCGAGCCAGCCTCCCTCCGGGCCCGGTCCGCTCTCCCCTTCCCGCAGGAGAGGCAGGAGGGGCCAAGGCGAGAGGGGCCCTGCGCACGTGCAGAGCGCCCTCTCTTTCTCCTCCCCCGACAGACCTGGGACCAGGCAGGCCAGGGCGGCTTCGAGAGCCACGACCCCCCCACACACACACAGACACGCACGCCCGAGACCCCCACCCTCTCTCTCGGGTCCGGGCGTCTTGTCTGGAATTGGAGAAAGCGGAGAGGGAAGGGGGGCGAGGAAGGGTCTCTTCCATGCACGCACCGCACCGCGCCCAGGCTGAAAGCGGGGCCCCCGAGGGAGCAGTGGGGAGGGTGTCTCTGAGCCTAGGTGGCAGGCATCCCACACTCTCACAGAATCGGAAGGGGTCTCCGAAGGCCATCCAGTCCAACCCGCTTTCGGAGGAGGAACATCCACCGCCCGATCCAGCCCCGCTGACCTCCCCGCGGCTCCCCCGTCCAGCCCCTGGGCTAGTAGGGGGCGAGGAGGAGGGCCGGGGAGGGGCACTCTGGGTCTCTCCAACACATCCCATCCTCCCCTGACCACTGCTTCGGCCGGCCGGGGCTAACAGGCATTGCAGTTGAAGGCTGGAGGAGGGCCACGCGCTTCCCTGCCCCATGGAAGGAGGGGGGACTCCTGGGTCTGGGGGGGCGCTCCCTTGGCCCCCTTCCGGCCCTTTGGAGCTCCCTCCCCAGAGCGGCCAGGAGGGCCCCATCCTTGCTCTCCCTCCACCTGCACCTGAAAGCATCTTTGTGCTGTCCGGCTTTTACAAACTGACTGGGGCTGGGTTTGTAATGCCCAGCAGTTCTGTTTTTAGCGTTTGCATAGGTTTCTAATGTATTTTTATGTGTTTTGTTTTAACCTCATAAATGGTTTGTTTTTTAAATCTTATATTTTTTTTAAATGTTTTGTATTTTTTTAAATTTGTGTTGTGTTAAACATGTTGCTATCCACCTGAGTCCCACTATTGAGAGAAAGGTGGGATAGAAATGAACACAACAACAACAACAGGGCAAGGGCAAACCCTCCCCTCCCCTCCCCTCCCCACCTTCCATGTGGTGGAGTCTCCTTCTTTGGAGGTTTTTAAGCAGATGCTGGATGGCCATCTGTTGGGAATGCTTTGATGGGTGTTCCTGCATGGCAGGGGGTTGGACTCAATGGCCTCTGGGGTCTCTTCCAACTCTAGGATTCTATGGTTCTATGTCTCCCCCCCCCTACAAGCCAGGTCTTGCTGACCCCTTCATATGGGGCAGCTGAGGACATGGAGCTTCCAAGGACAGGATCCATGCCAAGAGATGCTGCCTCGGAGGGGGCAAAGTGCTTCTCTCCCCCTCTCTGTCCCTGCATGGCTAGGACCCTCAGACACAGAGAGCCAAGTCCAGCCCACCACGGAGGGGAGGTTGGATAGAGAGGACCCCCTTCCCCTCCTCTCCATCTCCTCCAGCTGCATCCAAGGGGCCCCAATCACTGATCCCCCTCCTCTGCCCACCCAGGGACCACAGTCTCTTCCACCCAGATTTAGAGGAAAGGTGGGGGAGATTTATTTTTTTAAAAACGAAGTCTGGCTGGCCACTTGGTCAGGAGTGTTAATCACGTTAAAGTCCCCACTCTGCACTTTTGACAACGGATTTTCTGTGCCATGGGGAGGGGGCTGGACTGCATGGCCTTTGGGGTTCCCTTCCAGTGTGGCGGTTCTGTGATTGTACAGCTGAGGTTGCAAGGGCAGCTGTAAAGTTCCTCCAGGAAAACAACAGCAGCCCTCAAACGCGTGACTTCCTGCTTTGCTGACCTTTCTGCTGCCATGCAGTCTTTCGATCGGTGGCCAGCAAATGTTAATATTTGTTTGACTCGCGGCCTACTGGGCTCTCCGCAAGGAAGCTACCGGTCTGGGTGCTGCTGACCTCAACGGGTCCTGCTTGGCCTTTCCAAGCTGACCGGATGAGGTGTCCTCAGGTGGCACTCCGGGCTTGGAAAAGGCTGGGCAGAGGGCATTCCCGCAAGGCAGGATCAGGAAGGGTTCCAACTGAGCAGGTGGACTTTAGCTGAGTTTGGAACAAGAGCTCTTACCTTTTTCTGCAGCCACGGACCCACAGCACGATACGTTGCACTCCTGAAATAGGGCCACCCAGCCTCTGTTTAAAAACCTCCAAAGAAAGAGGCTCCACCACCCTCCCAGGCAGCAGCGGATTCCGCTCCTGAACCGCTCTCACCATCTGGATGCTCTTTGTAACTTTTGTTGTAATATCTTCATAACGTTTAGATCAGTGGTTCTCAACCTGTGGGTCGCGACCCCTTTGGGGGTCGAACGACCCTTTCACAGGGGTCACCTAAGACCATTGGAAAATACGTATTTCCGATGGTCTTAGACTCCATTCCCTCCTCGGTGGTGGTGCGCAAGCACGAGCCACACGCTCGCGTCCTCCTGCCCCCTTTGGCTCACGCTTGCACACCACCACTCCTGGGCCTTTTCTGCACATTATCTTATCGCGGAGGTGGGGGGTGCCATTCGCGCAAGCAGGTTCTTGCGCAAGGCGCTCTCTTCACTGCTCCTTCATCCCGCAGCTGGCTTCCTGGTCGCGCGACTGCCCGGCCCCTTCCTTCTGCAGTGCAGCCTGGGAGCTGGTGGAGGGGGGAGGCACTGTACATAATAAATAAATAATTTTGTGGTTGCGGGTCACCACAACATGAGGAACTGTATTAAAGGGTTGCGGCATTGGGAAGGTTGAGAACCACTGGTTTAGATGGAATCTCTCTTCCTGTAGTTTGAAGCCATTGCTCTGTGTTCTGGTCTCTGGACCAGCAGAAAACAAAGGTTTTAATTAAAAGCCAGGTTTTGACTTAGCACTGGGGGGAAAATACAGGCTTGGTGCTCACTGACCCTCGAAGGGAAAAGCATTCCACCGATGCACGTTCTGTGGCAAGGAAGGCCCCTTCCAGGCCCCCCCCCGTGCTCTTCTTGCTAGCCAGTCAGGCCTCATTCCTCCCAGATTTCCAAAAACAGTCCGAAGGGCCGGAGCGACCCTTCCCCAGCCTGGCCTTGCGCTCCTCATCCATGCCAAGAAAACCTCCGTTCCCAGGCCTGGGGGTTGTTTACGAGATGACCCAGGTGCCCCCCCCCAGCATCACAAAGAAGTCAGCAAATATTTGCTGGTTTGGCTGCCTCTGACAAAACTATTGGTCCAACTCCCCGTTTGCAAGCACAAGAAACAAAACACGGGCCAGGAGGAAATTTGGATAGGATCACACAACTTGGAAGCACAGAAAAATGGCTGTTTCCTCACTTTTGCACCCTTGTTTCAATGTACAGCCCTTCCCAAGGATTCAGAGCAGGTAATGGCTGGAATTAGACTCTAAGCCTAGAGCATCCTGCTGAAATCCCAGGTTCAGATCTAATCCAAAGATACACACCGTGCACGAACAAGCACATTACAAGCCTCATGCCGTCTCTGCCTTATGCCGGCATCCCACCGAAGAAAAGGGAGAAGGAACATCCAGGGAACTGGATCCAAAGGAGACACAGGGGGTGTGTCCACACTGCACAATTATAGCAGTTCCATACCACTTTTATTTCCAGGCTCCATCCTGGGAGGTGTAATTTGTGACTTAGCATTGTCTAGTATAACGTCCCCCCTCCCCCAAACTGCAGTACTAGATCTCTCAGGCACAGAGATTCTAACTACCTCCCAAAACTACTTATTTACTTGGTTATTTCTACAAAAGGAGCCAGCATGGAGCAGTGGTCTGAGCAGTGACCGTGACCCCAGAGACCAGGATTCGACCCCTTGCTTGGCCGTGGAAACCCGCTGGGTGACCTCGGGTGCATCACACACTCTCAGCCTAGAGAACCCCCGGGGCATTTAGCTTTAGGGTCGCCATAAGTCAGAAGCGACTGGAAGACGCGCTACAGCAGCGATTTCTATACCTCTCAGGATTTCAGAGGATGGAGCCCTGGTGGGTAAAGTGGCTCCAAAGTGCTACCGTTGGGCAGGACGGTGTACGTCCCTGGACGGATAAAAGAGCTTTATTCCTCAATATTTATAACAGCTCCTTAGTGGGAATGTGTCCCACAGCAATCATTTTGGTTAAATCAAGGACTTTTTGAGTAGACTTTTGCAACCACTACCCATTTTGGATGAAAGAAAACTCTGACAGGAATCCCAGAAGCACAGAATCCTAGAGTTGGAAGAGACCCCCAGGGCCACCCAGTCCAACCCCATTCTGCCATGCAATCAAAGCACCCCCTTTGAGAGACGGCCCTCCAGCTTCTGTTTAAAAACCTCCAAAGAAGGAGGAGGCTCCAGCACACTCCACGGAGGCAGCAGCAGATTCTGCTTGTACAGTCAGGAAGTTCTTCCTAACATTCCTAACCCTTTTCCCATAGTCTGAATCTGCTGTTCCATGTCCTAGTCTCTGGAGCAGCAGAAAACAGGATTGCTCCATCCTCCATATCACAACCCTTCAAATAGTTCAACGTAGGTATCATGTTGCCTCTTAACTTAGTCTTCTCCAGGCTAAACATACCCAGTTCCCTAAGCGTCTCCTCAGAGGGCTTCATGGCTTCCAGATCTTTCACCATTTTGGTCACCCTTCTCTGGACGTGTTGCAACTTGTCCATATCCTTCCTGAACGGTGCTGCCTAGAACTGGACAGAGGTTTCCAGCCAGGGTCTGACCAAGGCAGAATTGAGGGGACTATCAGTTTTCTTAACCTCGACACTGTACTCCTATTGATGCCGCCCAGAATCACATTGGCCTTTTTAGCTGCTGCATCACACTGTTGACTGATTGTATGGAGTGCAATCAGCTGGTGCATGAGCAATGAAGGATGACCAGGCAGGAATTTCATGCAGGAATAATTGTTGAATACAATGCATTCCACGAGGACTGAGAATCCTTGAGGAACAGATCCTTCTAAAGAGAAAGTGGGATTTCTGGACAAACGACGTGTCCATTCTGAACAAAAGTTCAAGATCTTGCGCACCTTTGTGGGCTCTTGAACCAAAGTTAACTCACAACTAAAGAAGGCCATGGATGGATGATAAAAACAAGATGCGACCAAAGGAAAAGGAGATAAGTTGTAAAAGAGCTCAAAAGTTTCTTTTGAGAAATAGACAGAAGGGGAGAATGGATCTTCCTTTCTTTCACAGCTGCTGTGTTCTTGCAGCTGCTGTAAGGCAAGTCTGAGCGGGATGGAGACACAGGATGGTTGGGTGGATGGAGGGATGGATGGAAAGATAGATAGATAGATAGATAGATAGATAGATAGATAGATAGATAGATAGATAGATAGATAGACAGACAGACATTGAGAGAGAGAGAGAGAGCGAGGCAGGGCTCAACACACTCCACCTGCCTGCATCTTTGGACTCCCTCCTTGGGGTCCCTGCCTGTGGGGACTCTGGCAATGCCACCTCCTGCCACCCGCGCCCCAAGGGCACCCTGGCACCTGGCAACCGCCATCGCAGCAGCAGCAGGAGGAGGATCAGAAGCTCCCCCCGCTCGCTGGTGTTGTTGTTGCTGAGCTGGGGGATTAGTGACAAACAGCCTCCCCAGCAAGGGAGCCGGCGAGCGAGCGGGCCGTGAGCCGAAGCCTCTTAGTGGCACCCGGCCCGAACGGCCACTTGCAGGCCAAGGACGCTTACAGGGATTACATAAGGGCAGAGGGCAGGAAGCCCACGCCGGGCGCTGGTGGCCTCCAAGGGGCAGCCACAGATGGCAGGGAAAGGCCGTGGCTCCCTGCAGAGGCCCCCATGGGCTCCCCCGTCAGTGGGTGGCCGGGGGGGCATCGCTCTTCCGGGATGGGGCCTTCAAAGGTGCTCTCCAAGGTGCCCAGGGTGGCTGGGAGGGGGAGTCCAGCACCTCGGAGGGCAGCTCCTTCAGAAGGCAGGCTGCACCCACGGAAGCCCACCGGTGTGGAAGCCGCCCCTCACCCCTGGCTGCTTTGCAGGCAGAAGGCCCTGGGTTCAAGGCCCGGCAGCCTCCCCCAGGAAGGAAAGCCCCTCGGACCTGCCTCTGAAGCCCCTAAAAACTGCTCCCAAAAACGCCCCCTCCTAAAGTGCGTGGGAGCCCACCCTTGTTTCTGAAATGCGGTTTTTCAAAAACAACGTTTAGCAGTGCAGGGGGGTCCCTAAGACGGATTTTAAAATATTAATTGCTTCGCCTGGAGACTTCTGGGAGAGGCCGTTGGCCCTCTTTTTATTTCAGCCAGAAGGCAGCCAGGCTAGGGAAGCCAGAGGGGTTGGGACCCCCAACCTGCCCAGGAGGGGGTCCCCCTGAGTCCCGGGGCTGCACTTTGCCCTCCCTCCCTCGCTCCAGGTGGGGAGAGGGGTGGGAAGGGGAGAGAGGGGGCCCTGGCCTCCTGCGAGTCTCTGCTGCCCCCCTGTGGCGACCGGAGGGTCCTGCGACCCTTAAGTACCAACCGGCTGGGAGGAAGGATTTGGCCAAGTGATGGGGAGGGGTCTCCCGAGTGCCAAAGCCAACCAGGACCACCACGGAAGAAGGAAAAAATCCCCTCGCCCTGGGACTCAGGACAAGATACACAAGTTTTCTTTTCCCCCCTTCCTTTCTCCTGTAGTCAGCTTGTTTGTGCTGACATTAATAAATATAAATTTAATTTTACCCCTTTAAAAATGTATTTATAACATAGCGTGATGGAACATAATAGAATTATAACAGAATATTAATATAACATATAAAAGAAACAACATCTTGAGTAGGGGAGGAAGCAAAGTACGAAAAAGAAAAAAAGGGGGGAAAGGAAAAAATAGTCAAAAGAAGAGGTAGAGAAAAGAAGTATGGATGACGAGAAATAAATTTAGGACTTCCTCTCTAATTAGCGTTGTTCTCTGTTTTATTATTAGGAATTAAAGGGAAGGCAGACTGAGCATTAAAAGAGTGGCAACCAATTAAGAATTTTCTTAAGCGGATATGGTGTGATACTATACTAGAATGAAAGTATGTGGCATTATATAGAAACAGAATAGAACTAAAAAAATAGGATTAATTAGTGAAAAAAGTGAGAATAAGATTAATAACAATAGGAGGTTAAGAAATTTACAGCAGGATCAAATGGGAATCTTGGGTACTACAGGGTTTGGGGTTAATTTTTTTTAAAAAAGACAGCTTACAAAAATTAGAACAGATACAAATAAAAGCACTCACCAACAAAAACCAGCGTTAAAATATAATGAAACCACCAATGGGATTTTTTCCATTTTTAAAAACTGAAATCTGGCCATTTTTAAAAGGCAAGAAATAGCCGCAATGCAGCAGCGCCTTGAGTAAAGCCCCTTCCCCACCAGGAGCAAATCCTGCCCCAAAGCCCACACCGAGTCCCCCCACTGAACTGCTGCCACAACAGGGTAAGGAAGAAAGGGGGGGCCGGAGCCTGGGGGCCGCTGCTGAGAAGGCCCTGCCGGACTGTGGTGCCCGTGAGGGGGGCGGGGGGCGGAGGGGAGGACACCCCCTCCCCAATACATTCAATGCCAGGCAGGTTCTCTTGGGGGCGGGAGGGGGGATCTGGCCCTTCGGATAGCCTGGACACGGGGACAACTTATGGGGCCATCCTTGTCCCATAAGACTGTTATTTCCACTATGGCACCCTTGGTGAGGACCCCCAGATATCCTTTTTGATATCATTTAATTCGGCCTTAGCTGGACTGGCTCGCAGTGACCTCATCTCACGTGTCTGCAAGTTCTCCGGACAAGCACAGACGGAGTGCGGCCGTTAATGGTTTGCATTCCATTCTCCACTGAAGCCAGCAGCTCAAACTTCGGCCGAAGCTTTAGGGAATGTCCTGCCGCAAACTCCTCAATAACCACACGGCTTTCAGTCAAGTTACTCTTTTATGTTGGGCCATCAACATCTCAGTCAAAGGTATTGTCTCATCCCATCATGTTAAAATTGGACTTTCCAAACCCTTTGTCCAGCACCAAAACCCCTTTTGTTCTCCCTGGGACTGCCATAGCCGAAGGGCACAAACCTCCCTATAAAAACCCTTTATTTTTAACCGATCCTCGGATCACCTTTGACTGCCATCCTGCCCTGCCGCTGGTATGTTTAAAGGACTCCCCTCAGTGCCCCCACGCTCAGCTTTCTTCCCCGAATCTCCAACTTCTCCCCAGGACTATGGAACAGGTCGTATTGCCTTCCCTTGCAACTCTCTTTCTTTTCCAAGTTAGTTAGTTTATGCTCGACTTCTGTGTTTTGTTCTCAATAAAGAATTGTTCTTCATTGGTAAAACCTCGTCTAGCCACTCCCTAACCCACCGCTGTATACATAGGGTGAAAGATCTCGCTACGTTACCCTGCCTCTCGCTAGCAAAAACATGCTCTGAGTTTAATTTCCCCACCTTCAGTATTTTAGTTGGCACAGTAGGGCCTCCCTCGCGGGACCCCCCCAATTTTCAGGGTAACAAGACCTCTGGCTTATATTTGTGGATCCTTCTCCAATCCAAGGTGAGACGAGGAAGCGGGGGGGAAATGGGCCCAAGATCCTTCTGTTGAGGTCAGGTGGGATTTGGTCAGCCGGTCCTTTCCCTTTATTGATTGATTATATTTACATGCCACCTTTCCTCCCAAACTGGGACCCAAGGCAGCTTGCAAGGCGGCCCTTTTCTTCTCCCAGGGATCTTGCTTAGCGAGCAACAACAGCGAAGTCACAAGCAACACCTGTGGAGCAACTCTGACGCACTTTTCAAAAAGAAAGAAAGAAGAGCAGTCAATGGTAGCTGCAGTTTGGAGCAGAGGTGTTGCATGGGGAGAGGGAAGGTACTTAGCCCTTTTTCCTTTCCAGCCATTTTCCTGCTCCGGATCAACCCCCGCCTCAGGTTTTGTCCTGCAGGGCTTCTCCTCTAGAAAAGCCGCTGGGAAAGAGGCAAGTTGGAATGGTGAAATGGCAAGCAAAACAAAGACTGGAGTCCCTTTGCTCCCCATTTTTTATAAATATAATTTTATTCAAATTTCAACAAATAAAACAAACAATTATTTCTGCAATGTTTACACGAGTATGGTGTCTAGATCGAGGGAGGTACTGGTACCAATCTACTCTGCTTTGGTTAGACCCCGTCTTGAATCCTGTGTCCAGTTCTGGGCACCCCAATTCAAGAGGGATATTGACAAGCTGGAGCAAGTCCAGAGGAGGGGGACCAAAATGGTGAGGGGTCTGGAAGCCACGAAGCCCTATGAGGATAGACTTAGAGAGCTGGGGATGTTTAGTCTGCAGAAGAGGAGGTTAAGAGGGGACATGAGAGCCATGTTTAGGTATTTGAAGGGATGCCACGTAGAGGAGGGAGAAGGCTTGTTTTCTGCTGCTCCAGAGACCAGGACAAGGAGCAATGGATTCAAGCTGCAGGAAAGGAGATTCCACCCGAACCTCAAGAAGAACCTCCTGACAGTCAGGGCTGTCCGGCAGTGGAATCTGCTGCCTGGGAGTGTGGTGGAGTCTCCTTCCTTGGAGGTTTTTAAGCAGAGGCTGGATGGCCATCTGTCAGGATTGCTTTGAGGGTGTTCCTGCATGGCAGGGGGTTGGACTGGATGGCCTGTGTGGTCTCTTCCAACTCTGAATTTCTATGATTCTATGATTCCTTTCCTTTCTGGATTACAATTATTAATATTCCCTCTATTTATTATACCACGTATCACAATAAAATGTTAATAATCTATAATTTGTTGGTTCCTGCTGTAAACTTTACTTGTTACATGATATTTCATTGATTATTAACCTGTATAGTAATTGATATCATGAAATATGCATTGCCTTCTGTCTACACCCAACCCGAATCTGTAACAATCTTCCACTCTTTATTAATGTCTTCGTCTGATTTCCCTTTTAGTCTTTGTGTAAGAATGTCTGCATTTCTATTTTCCATAAAAGTTGTCCACCACTGTTCAGTAGTAGCTGTAATTTCATTTTTGCAAAGTCGTGCATACTCAAAGCGGGCTGTCATCACCATGTATAATGTCATTCTCCAATATTTCTTGGCTGACGTTCCATCTGATATATGTGTCATGTTTAACAAGTAGAATCCAGGTGTCATCCCAAATTGAATCTTCAGAATTGAACTTATTTTCTTGTGTATTCCTTTCCAGTATTTTTGTGCTCTGGGACATGACTACCACATGTGAAAGAGTGTGCCAGAGTTCTCTTGACATTTCCAGCATTGACCTGTACCCATCTTGCAAATTGCCTTTAATTTTTCTGGTGTCATGTACCATCTATGAAATAGTTTGTAGTAATTTCCTTTTAAGTTTTGAGCAGCAGTGAATTTCTGTGTTCGTTGCCAACTCTGTTCCCACCATTCTAACTGCATTGGATGTCCAACATTTTGTGCTCGCTGTATCATTACTGCTTTAACTGTCTCCTCCTCGCATTCTTGATGTAAAATTTCTTTATACAGATATGCTAATCCTTTGCTTCCCGTTTTTTAAGTTGCATGCGTTTGAGTGCCATCTCCCTCGGCCCAGGCCTCGGGGAGCTTCCAGATTTGGGGGAAGCTGGAGCCCCCCAGCACTCTCAGTCAGAAGGCAGGAGCGTAGGAATTTGCCCTTTGCCGAGTCAGACCCTTGGACCTTCATCCAACCCAGGACTCCCAACTCGGACCAGAAGTGGTGGATTTCCTGGCCCTCCCTGGAGCAACTCCTAGCATTCCCTGGTGCTCCTGCTCTGAGCGCTCACCAGGCCGCCTTCCCAAACGAGGTGAAATGTGGAACTTACAAACATGCCCAGCTGGGATTAGATGGGGTCAGGGGCACAAAGCCCAGAGTTGCCGCTCTGACTGGCAGCAACAGGGCTACTGCAGGGCTTCAGGGAGATTTTGCTTTACCCCCTGCTTGACGAGGCTCATCCCACCCGAGCAAAAAGCTGGATCTTGCTTATCGTCGTGCTGGTGTATTTGTGTATGCGTTTAACGATGTTTGTTTCAACCTGGTCTTAATTTTTGCATTTGGCGAATTTTCAGTGATTTTTTTTTTTTCATCTATTGTGAGCTGCTTTGAGTCCCAAACTGGGGAAAAGTCAGGTTAGACATAGGCCCTTTTCGCACGGGCTTTCCCGGGCGAAATAGCCCCGTGAGCCGTGCGGGAGTGGGAGCGTCGCTCCGCACGACGCACTCCCACTTCCGGCGCTCTCACGGGGCTGCAGCGGCGCGAGCGCGGGGTTTTTGATTTTCGCTTTCAAGCGAAAATCACCCCGCGCTCGCGCTACGCTCCCGGCGGCCACACGCACTCACCTGTAGTGCGGTGCGTCGGGGAAGCGGCCGGGTCGTGCCTCCTTCCCTCCGCCCGTGCGGAAGGAAGGGGCGGGGCGGGGAGCTAGCGCGGCGGATGCGAGAGCATCCTGCTTCGCACGGGCGGGGGGCTGCTCGCGACAGCCTCCCGCTTTGCGTGCGCGCGCGCGGGGGGCGGGCGCTACTGCCTTCGCTTCTCTTGCGTGCACGGGGGGCGGGCACGACTGTCTGTCGCTTCGCGTGCGTGCGGGGGGCGGCGCGAGCGGCTCCTGCTTCTCGCGCGAGCGGGGGGTGCAGAAGGGACAGGCTCCTTTCTTGCGCGCGCGGGGGGGATGGACGCGCGAGCCGCCGCTGCCGCCTCCGGGAGGCTGCCGCTTCCCCGCTGGTTCCTTGGCGTGCAGAACGAAGGAGGGGGAAGCGACAGCCTCCCGGAGAAGGCTTCTTGCGCAAGCCGCCCTCCCCCGCTCGCGCAAGAAGCCTAAATGCGAAAAGGGCCATAGTAGTAATAATGATGATGATGCTATTTTAGCCTGCATTAATAGAGGCATAGGCCATTTCCGCACTAGCCTGTTCCAGCGCGATGATTCCACTTTCAACATCCTCTGGAATCCTGGGGTTTGCAGTTTCGGGAGGGGCCGACTGGCCCCTCACGAAACTGCAAACCCCAGGATTCCAGAGGATGTTGAAAGTGGAATCATCGCACTATAACAGGCTAGTGTGGAAATAGCCATAGTTTCCAAGTCAAGGGGAGCAAGAGTCCCCCTGTATGCTGCACTTTTCAGGCCTCATCCGGAGTACAGAAGGGCCCTTGGTATCTGCTGGGTTTTGGTTCCAGGACCTCATGTGGATACCAAAATTTGTGGGTGCTCAAGTCCCACTGTGTGCAATAGTGCAGTAAAATGGCATCCTGTATATAAAATGTTAAAACCAAACTTTGCTTTTTGGATTTTTAAAAAATATTTTCAAGCTATTGTTGGTTGAATCCATGGATTCAGAATCCATGGGCATGGATGTGTTACTGCGGTCCAGGCCTACCCGGAGATAGCACTCAATGTCACTTTGATATCAATAATTTGGTTCTCTTCCACCTCCCATCTCCCCGTGTTTGTGAGGCCCCCGAACAAACGTAAGACTAGGCTCGGCCATTAATTGCTGGACATTCCTTTCTCCACCCAGGCGGGCCAGAAATAGCCAGATCCTTGCTTTAGGAGACCTCTCTGCAAACACCTTAATTGTGTATGCACGCTGTTTACAAAAGGCTCCCTGCCCCGAGCAGGCAACCCGACAAAGCTGTACTAAGCGCTCCGCATTTGCATACTGGCTACACTATTGTTAATTCGGCTCTAAGTCAATCATGCTATAACCTGACCTTTCCAAAGCTTTATCCCGCTCCTAAAATGCATTGCTCTCACCGAGTAAGGTATGGCCTGCAGTCATGATTCACCCTATAAAAACCTCTGATTCCGAGGCCATCCTCGGACCGCTCCTGAGTTCCATCCAGCCTTGCCCCCGCTCTGCTTGGCGAGCCGTCTCCCCAGTTCTAGTAGCTGAGAGTGCTCAACCCGGGACCTCTCGGACCGCTCTATCGCACTGAGCTCCTTCATCGTATCCCAACTTTGCTCTCAAGGTCCAGGACTACGAGACAGGTGTCGTATCACCCATTTACCCCTAAAAATCCCTATTGCAAGTCAATCTCTGATTCCTTAGTTATCTGTGTGACTGTGGTGTCTTTAATATTTGTCTGTGCTTAATAAAACATCGTTTTTGCTATTTTAAACCGTCTGACTTCTTGACTGACCTGACCCCGTAGACACTGGGTTGCAAGATCCCTGCTAAGTTACCCTGCCTCTCGCTAGCTGTAGTGAGTGCTCCTGCTAATTTCCCCCAAAGTTGTGTTGTTGTTGTTTGGTTATTTAGGTGTCCCTCCCGGGACCCCTAGAAATCAGGGTAACAGAGGGCCAACCGTACTGCTTTCAGTTCTGGGCACCTCATTTTAAGAAGGGTAGAGTCAGTTTGGGTCAGGTTCAGAGAAGGGCTACAAGATGATAAAGAGAGATATGGAGAACAAAACCTGCAAGGAGAAGTTGAAGGAGTTCAGCTTGGCGAAGGGAAGACCGAGGGGTGGTATGACCGCCGTCTTTAGATACAGAGAGGAGGGAACAGGCTTGTTCTCTGCTGCCCCAGAGGGTAGGACCAGGTCTAAGGGTTTGAAATTGCAAAACACTCGTTTTCCACTGAACCTTAGAAGGAACGTCTTGACAGTCAGAGCAGTTTAGTTATGGAACCGACTGCCTAGGGAGGTGTTGGAATCTCCTTCTCTGGGTGTCTTCAAACAGAAGCCAGGGGGCTCCTGCTGGTGCTTCTGCACTGAGTGAGGGGTTGGACTTTATGGCCTCTGGGGAGCCCTTCCAACTCTAGGATTCTATGACTAACAAGGCCTGGCTCAGCTTAGTTTCCACAGTGTGGCAAGGCCAGGAGTCTCACTCAAGGGGCTGCCGTCATGCAAAGCTGTCTGATCTCTTCTCCTGTGACAGACTTTCTGAATGAAGAAGAAAGACGGGAGAGTTGGTGGCTTCTCCCAAGTTGGCTTCAGCCGGCAGGGCCCCCCGGGAACTTTTCTGTGGACGAGGCAAAGCGAGGGCGTGACCAGAGCCTCATCCAGAGGAACACTGGGGAAGCGGCCGTGAATCATGGAATCACAGAATCATGGAGCTGGAAGAGACCACAGGGGACATCCAGTCCAATCCCCTTCTGCTGTACAGGAATAAACACTCAATATTTGCCAACAAAATGTTGCCGACTCCTCCTCCACCTGCTTGGTTTGTTTGCTTTCAGAGTCTTGAATCAGCCTGGGAAATTCAGCTGCCCCGCCTGTAAAGTCCCTTTCATTTCGTAGTTACAACTGGGTACGTTTTGTCCCCAAAGGATCTCACCCTGTTCCCCTTCTCTGCCCGGCCCATTCCTTTAAAAGTCGTGATTTTTCTCTTGCATCACCCTGGGGTGACTCTGTGTGCAGAGCGGGCGGTGCACTCGAGGAATCCTCAGCCATCTCTGACCCAGATGACTCAGGCTCCGATCCACTGCCGACACCACACCCTTTTCATTTTCGACATACTCTTCACTGGGACCCCCCCTGAGAGGGCCAGCCTGTCTCTGAGCTGCCCCACTTTTCAGTGCCAGTGTGGAGTTATATGTGCTTGGGTGCTCCTCCACTGTTTTTAAAGAAGTTAAAATAAATCCCTGCATATAGGGTTCTGTCCTGGGCCCAGTGCTGTTCAACATTTTTATCAACGACTTGGATGAAGGAATAGAGGACACGCTCATCAAATTTGCAGATGACACCAAAGTGGGAGGGGTTGCTAATACGCCAGAGGACAGGATCAGAATTCAAAATGACCTGGATAGGTTGGAGAGCTGGGCCAGGGCAAACAAAATGAAATTCAACAGAGAGAAGTGTAAGGTCCTACACTTAGGTAGAAAGAATGGAATACAGAAATATAGGATGGGGGACACGTGACTGGATAGCAGTACGTGTGAAAGGGATCCAGGAGTCTTCATAGGCCACAAGCTGAACATGAGTCAGCAGTGTGATGCAGCAGCCAAGAAGGCCAATGCAATTCTCGGCTGCATCAATAGGAGTCTGGTGTCTAGATCGAGGGAGGTACTGGTACCACTCTACTCTGCTTTGGTTAGACCCCATCTTGAATACTGTGTCCAGTTCTGGGCATCCCAATTCAAGAGGGATATTGACAAGCTGGAGCAAGTCCAGAGGAGGGCGACCAAAATGGTGAGGGGCCTGGAAGCCATGAAGTCCTATGAGGAATGCCTTAGGGAGCTGGAGATGTTTAGTCTGCAGAAGAGAAGGTTGAGAGGGGACATGAGAGCCATGTTTAAATATTTGAAGGGATGCCACATAGAGGAAGGAGAGAGCTTGTTTTCTGCTGCTCCAGAGACCAGGACAAGGAGCAATGGATTCAAGCTGCAGGAATGGAGATTCCACCTGAACCTCAGGAAGAACCTCCTGACAGTCAGGGCTGTCCGGCAGTGGAATCTGCTGCCTCCATGGAGTGTGGTGGAGTCTCCTTCCTTGGAGGTTTTTAAGCAGAGGCTGGATGGCCATCTGTCAAAGGAAGGGCTTTGAGGGTGTCCCTGCATGGCAGGGGGTTGGACTGGATGGCCCCTGGGGTCTCTTCCAACTCTACGTTTCTACGATTCTATCTCAGGGAGAAGAATTCTAACTTTTTTTTAAGCCCTCAACAGCTTGGGATCTCAAAACCTGATGGCTGCCCCTGAGAAATTCTGCCCTGCCCAATTAAATTTTCTTACAGTCCCTGAATTTCTAGCATTGCAGTGACTTAAAACTTGATTTGAGCATTTGGAAATACAGTTCAGGCATCCCAAGCAAAGGAGCAGGCAGAATTGTCAAGGGAATGTGAACATGGCAAATAGAAGAGTTCTAGGTGTAGATGATTTCCCGTGTTCAGTTCTGTGCAAAGCTAGCAAGTTGAGAGCAGAATTCTTACTTGCGAGGAGCAATAGCTGCATCCCTCCCTCCTTCCCTTGTAACTATGCTCTGGGCAGCCTCCAGGCATACACCTGCCTGAGGATTCATACTGGAAGAACAGCCAACCCCTGTGCCCCACAAGTGGGGCAATGCCCTTTGGGAAGGAGATGGGAGCAAGGCCTCGTCAGCTGTGGCACCCCGGTTGCAGAGCAACCTCCCTGTGGAGGGCTGATTGGCAACGGACCGGCTTCTTCTCTGTGGAGCCCAGTTAAAAGCCAGCTTTCTGCTACAGCCTTCAGTGCCTCATGATTCCATCCCAATCCATATACATGCAGGGATTTGGACTCTTCTAATGTTTGAATTGTCCAACTTTTAAACCCTTCAATTATTTAATCTATTTTAAAGTTATTTTTAATGTTTGAAATGTTGTTTCAAAACAAAACTGTTTCAAAGGGCTTCCACTGATTTGATTGCAAGCTGCTCCAAGACTTGTGAGATTGGCTGGGATGTTCTTGAGCGCCTCCAAGTTGTTTCCGACTTACGACAACCCTAACCCAGGATTTTCCCGGTATTGTGGTTTATTCAGAGGAAGTTTGCTGCCCTTGCCTTCCTCTGAGGCTGAGAGAGTGGGGCTACTTGCCTATGGTCACCCGGGGGTTTCTATGGCTGAGCAGGAATTCAAACTCTCATCTCCGGCCTCTCTGGGTGGGATTGTTGTTGTGTGACTCCATCATGGGGTTTCCTGGGGCTGAGAGTGTGTGACGTGCCGAAGATCACCCAGTGGGCTTCCATGACTGAGTGGGGAATCGAACCCTGCTTTCCAGGCTCCATAGCCCAACACTCAAACCATGACACCACACTGGGATACAAACCTATACATTTTTTAAACAAAGATTTAATATGTATTAGTTTTAACTGAAGGTATAGCAACAGGAGGGGGAAAGGATAGAAGAAAAGAAGCAAACCACACTCAAATCACACACTACACAATACTACTAGACTAAATTGAAAACATAACAAGACAACCCATTACTAAAAGACTCTCCTCTTATGCCGAACACGTCCCAACTCCGCTCCGCTCGCATGCAGAGTTACTCTGAGCTAAACCTACACGCTCGTTGCTTAGAGCTGCCTCCTCGCCTAGCCTTCTCCCCAGACGCCCATCTCCTGCACAGAGGGGTGTCGTTTCCACCATGAGAACCCTGCCCGTGGCACGTCGTGGCCCCACCTGGCCCCCGTCTGTCCCCGGGCCAGCAGTACATTCAGTCCTGCCAGGCAGAGCCCCAGCTCTTCCCGTCTGTCATGGTGGTTTCGAGATCAGAGGGAGGAGGCCGCCCCGTCTGGGCTGCGGCACGCTGGCTGGCTGGCTGGCTGGTTGGCTGGCGTGGGCTTGGCTTCCCTTTCATCCTGGCCCTAGTTGGCCTGCAGGAGGGGGGATGGCCAAGTGCATAGTGGCATCGGCAACAGAGTGGTGGGGGGCGGGTGGGGGGCGTGGATCTGGACGGGGTGCCCACCTCACCAGAGAGCAGCCAGCTCCCGCCTTGCAAAATCTTGCAAAATCTTTCTTGAAAGCCTGAAATCACAAGATTTGTGAGGCAACTGTGACCGTTTCCCCTCCAGTTCTTTAGAAGAGAAAACTTCCCAGAAGAGAACAGGGCTTCTCTAGAATGGGACCAGCCCTGAGAACAAATCCCTGTTTCCCAGTTTAATGCTGATGATTTCATGTGGGCCAAATAGCTCGCTGTCACATCTGTTCAAAGAAGAGAGACAGCAACTCTGGAGGGAAGAGGAAGTCAGTGGCCCCGTTGCACTGCCCCAGAGAACCAGGCCCTTTCTGGCCCAACCCAAACAGATTCAGTTTAAAAACTCGGGCTGCTCTATTAAACACACAAAGTTGAATGTCTGAAATTCATTTAAAACATAATCTGAAGGGAAAAACAAACAAACACAGCAGATCCTGTTGACAGCTCCTTCTGCCCCATAAGTTAAGAGCCAAAGTCGTGCATAAACACAAATATCTTCCCCATCAGTGGAAAGGGGAGGGGGGTCAACCCAACCTCCAGTGGGAGGGGGTTCCACAGCCTGGGTGCAGCCGATGAGAAGGCTCTTCCCATCATCCTCACATGCCTGTGATGATGGTGGCAGGATAGAGAGAAAGCCTGGAGATCTTAAAACCTGGGCAAACTCACACTGGAAAACACTGTCTTTCTGGCAGCCAGGAGTCCAGCCTCAGAGGTCATAACTGGCACTTTGAATTGTGCCCGGAAATAAGTCTGTAGCTAGGAAAGATGTCTCTGCAAAGAAGTTACCTGCTCTCTGTGAGCAGCATCGGTCAGTAGTTGAGCCACAGTATCTTAACCCCACTGAAGTTTCTGAACTGGTTCCAAAGGCAGCCCCATGTAGAGTGTGGAGCTGTAATTCAAACAGGATGCAATCTAGTCGTGCCACTCTAGCCAGATCTGGCATCTCCAGAAATGGGCACAGCTGCCACACTGGTTGTAAAATCTTAGAGGTGGAAGAAACCCCCAGGGCCCCCCCAGGACAACCCCATTCTGCCACGCAGCAGGACGGAAGCAAAGCACCCCCTTTGAGAGACGGCCATCCAGCTTCTCTTGAAAAACCTCCAAAGAAGGAAGAGACTCCACCACACGCCATTGAGGCAGCGGCAGATTCCACTGTCAAACAGCTCTTACCCTCAGGAAGTTCTTCCTAATGTTTAGGTGGAATCTCTTTTCTTGAAGTTTGAAGCCATAGTGTCCTAGTCTCAGGAGCAGCAGAAAAGAAGTTTGCTCCATTCCTCATGAGGCATCCTTTCAAATATTTGAACATGGCCATCACGTTGTATCTTAATCTTCTCTTCCCCAGGCTAAACATATCCAGCTCCCTCAGCGTCTCCTCATTGGGCTTTGCAGTTTCCAGGCCTTCTACCATTTTGGTCCTCTGGACATGTTCCAGCTTGTCCGCATCCTTCTTGAACTGTGGTGCCCAGAACTGGACACAGGATTATTCCAGGTGGGGTCTGACCAAAGCAGGAGAGAGTGGGACCATCACTTCCCTCCACCCAGACGCTTTAATTCCTATGGATGCAGGCAGGCCCGCCCAACGGGGTCCTGGGGTCTGCAGTTCCAGAGGGGCATTTGGGCTTCTCAGCCAGACAGCAACTCTGGTGCCTTCCTTAACGGCAAATCCCAGGATTCCATAGGATGGAGGCAGGGCAGTTAAAACAGAATGGCAGTGCTATCATTCTGCAGTGCGAGCGGGTCCCAGCTTTTGGGAAAAGCCAGCAGCTGGGAGTGCCAACCAGTCCTGCGGAGTGGGAAAGTAATCTGCTTGATTAATACCCACCTCATGAGGACACCAGCACGCTGTAGTGGTTTGAGTGTTTGAATCCCTGCTCAGCCACGGAAAACCAGCGGGTGACCTAGGACATGTCACACACTCTCAGCCCCAGAAAACCCTATGATAGGCTCACCTTAGGGTTGCCATAAGTTGGAAATGAGTTGAAGGCACAAAACAACATGGACGAGGTGGTCAGCAAGCCTCCTTTTGTGACCTCTGGCACCCTGCATTTTTTTTCCTGAAAAAAAGATTTTGAAAAAAAAAAGAATTGTCTCCTAATGTCCTCCCAATCCCACTAGGCAGTGGAGGGGTAATTCTGCTGTTTTTCCCACCTTGATAGTGTTGCCAGAGCAGGAGATTTTGGGGCGAAAGGTGGGCCCCTTCTGATGTCACGGGCCAGGCCCCATGGCAAGGAGCGGGCTCCTGTGATATCATTAGTTGGGGGCACCCCACAGGCACAGAGCAGCCCATTCAACCACCACCCAACAAGTCGAGCAAACGAAGGAAAGGTATTTACAGCCCCAGAGGCTTCAAAGGCAGTGCTCTCGCCCTGAGGTTCCTCCCCCTTGTTCTGAGGATGGGGGGAAAGGGGCCAGAACCAAGGACTCCGCGCCAGGCTCTGGGATTTGGAACCCAACCTGTCCGGGACATTTAAGGTCCAGCAGAAGCCTCTGACAAAAATAGGAACTAGCCAGAAGTTGATGGTGAAGGCGTGAAAGCCACCGAGGCAGGGAGGTTCATCTGGGTTTTAAAAGCTGGCCGGCCACAGAGAACACCGAAGTGGGACCCAAGCGACCGTCTCTGCTTGCTCTGCACCCGGCCGCTCTGGTTCTGCCCCGGCCAAACCTCCCTCCTCGGGCCAGCCTCCCAGGGGCTTTGGGAGACGACGTGCAGAGCTGCAGCCGCCGAATAAGCCCCGAGTGACACAGAGGGTGACTCAGCCCCTGGCCAGCCGCTGCCTCTTCCTCCTCCCGCAACCCCGTTGGCCCAGCCGTCACCTTTCACCCAGAAAGCGGGTCCAGGCCTCCCTCGCAGGGCTTCAGCTCTGGCTCCTGACCCTGCGCTGTGCCGCACGTTGCTGCTGCCCGGCGGGAGAGACCTGCAGGCGGACACTGTGGGGAGCCTCCCTCATCTTGGGGGGAGAGGAATCCCACAGCTTGGAGGCATTTGGGGAGCCAAACCACCCTTTGGCCAAACAAGACTCTGTTCAAACCAGAGGCTGGGGGTGTGGGAAAGTAGCATTTCAGACTACGGCTCCCAGAATCCCCCCGTCGTCATGGCCACCCAAGCTCCAGCACGAATTAAAGCCTTCAGGTTGCCATTGTTCACACTGATCTTGTTCTGTCTTGCAAGGGCCCTTGCACGCAACACCCACCGACCTTCCTTCCAGCATTTATCTGTCGCCTCTCAGCCTGCAGGGCACCCAAGGCAGCACAGAGCAGATGATTATAGCACTTTCATTCCGCTTTATAATGGTTTCTTTAATTGCCCTGGCACGATCTTAGGGAACCTTGGGATCTGTGGTTTCTCAAAGTGTTAATAGACTTCTTTCCCGAGCAGCTCTAGTGCTTCCAAACTACCAATCTGGGGAGCCGGGCGGCCAGGGCAACTAACTCCGGGTGCTGTAGCCACGTTGTGCAAACGGGACCTCGGCGGCTGTGGCCGGTGGGATTCCCTTGCACGCAACATGGTGGGGCTCTGCTCCTTCTTTGCGTCGGTTGTGTTAAAACTTGGTCCAAATGAGTTGCCTGTGCTGTTCAGAGAGACCCCCGTACGCCTGGCCACACGCACAGCCATTCCCCCTGAAGAGGGGGGCTTGCAGCTCGGGGGTGCTTGCAGACTCCACCCTCAGCCCTCGACGGCCAGGTTGCAGGGGTGGCCGGGAGCGCATTGGAACCACGAAGGCTCTCCCCGGCTGGGGAACCACGAAGTCCCACCAGGAGGAGCGCTTGGCCCTGGCAGCCCCCTCCAGCTCTTCAGGTTCCCTGGGGGGCTGCGAGGGGGGCACAGGCAGGCCCTGGAGAACTATAGGGCGGGAAGGGGTCCCCGACACAGGACCAGGTAGGGAAAGCACTTGCAGGAGACGGGCATCCAAGGCCATGTCCGCACGAGCCTGCTATAGCGTGATAATTCCACTTTCAACCTCCTATGGAATCCTGGGGTTTGCAGTTTCGGGAGGGTCCGGCCAGCCCCTCCTGGAACTGCAAACC